>OX030963.1:6764310-6779310 GCA_943735955.1 Piscicola geometra
CCAAACTGGCTTGATTCGGCATTAACAGTGCACACTATGTTTCTAACGATAGAATAAGCTAAAAGCATCAGCATTTCTTTTTGGCAGTTATGCGAAATGAAACTTGTAGTTTGATTTAACCAAAACTTTAGTAAATGTTCGAAGTCTTTTGAAATTCATTAACTTTGGTTCATCTAAAAAATTGAAAGGGTCGATATTGAAGTGGAGCTCAATACCCCCCTATGAATATTGCATATGCAAAATAAGAAGCACAATCACAATATAAATGATTTAAAAAAAAAGTAAATCTATCTGCTTGCAAAAAATGTAGCGATATTTTCTTAAAAGCATTCTGATCGTCTGCTTGCAAAAATTGAAAAATCAGAAATTTAATTTATATATATATATTTTATTAATTTAAATCCATAAATATATAAAAAAGAGTAGGTGGATGAGTATTTGAGTTTTTTTCTTTTTATGTTGCTAAAAAAATTGAGAATTTTTCATTTCTTATTTTAAACAAATAAATTCCGTTCATATATTTTATATTTTATTAAAATTTAACGATTTTATTTCACGTTTTTATTAAACGGTAGAATCCAAAGTTGAAATTTCAAAGCGCGTAAAAAAAAATAATAAAAAATAAATTCAATATTTTTTTCATTGATTACACTTATTTGTAGTGTATCCTATTCGTATTTAATTTTTGACATTTTTGTCACATTTATTAAACTTTTTTCTTTTTATGTTGCTAGAAAATCGAGAATTTTTTATTTTTTATTGTAAACAAATAAATTCCATTCATATATATTATATGTTGATTGTGTGAAAAAAAAACAAATTTTATTGAAATTTAACGATTTTATCTCACGTTTTTATTAAACGGTAGAATCCAAAGTTGAAATTTCAAAGTGCGTAAAAAAATATTAAAAAAATAAATGCAATATTTTTCAAATTGATTATACTTATTTGTAGTGTTTTTTGTTCGTATTTGATTTTTGACATTTTTTAAACATTTATTAAACTTTTTTCTTTTTTTCTTTTTATGTTGCTAAAAAAATCGAGATTTTTTTATTTCTCATTTAAAACAAATAAATTCCATTAATATATATTATATGTTGATTGTGTGAAAAAAAAACAAATTTTATTGAAATTTAACGATTTCTTCTCATGTTTTTATTAAACGGTAGAATCCCTGTATGGTACCATTGGTACATTCCAATGTTTAAATTTCAAGTGGCGTAAAAAAATAGAAAAAAAATTAATTCAATTTTTAAAAAATTAATTTCGTTTTTTTGTAGTGTTTCCTATTCGTAAAAATAAAATAATAAAAAACTTCTTGAGGTAAATTCCTCGTATGGTAGATTTAAAGTATGGTTGATTTAAACGCATACCATCCCAAATATATTAGTATTACTCAAAATATATATATAACAATACATATCATCGTTTTAATTTAATTTAATGGTAACTTTTTTTCCTAAGTTAACTTTTAAAAAGTTTAACTAAAACGCTATTTATTAAAATATCAACAAAAAAAACTAAATTTCTATAACAATTCATTTACAAAATTAATTCAACAAAAATGAAATTATAGAATGCAGTTAAAGCCAGTGAATGATGCTTCTCAACATCTCTGTTACAGCCATATTGTCGCTTTTCGTCCATGCAATTATACAATCGGGCATTCCTTACACCACCTCTTCCACTCACACCACTGTCTTCAAACTTGTTGTATTCTCTATGCTTAGAAGCAAAGTTGTTGCTGTTGTCAATAGTTCTTTCTCCATTTAAAATTTTTTCACTCTTTCTCCTTTCACAATCTCTCCTACTTTTTTCTCTTCTGCTCTTTCTATCATTTTGAAAACCCTTCATCGTCTGAGTTTTTAGGGAATTTTTGGCCCTGACATTATTGTTAAATCCTTTATTGTTTTCCCTCATGCTCCTTCCTCCTTAGTCGTTTCCATGTATTTCATAATTAACATACCATCGCTTGCTCTCCTTCACTCTGTCTGCTTTTCCAGCCATCCTTCAACTCCCATCAACTCTCTTCCACTCATCCTCCCATCCCCCTTTCCTCCTCTTCCATGCCCTCCCCTCTCCACCCATCTTCCATCCCTGTAACCTCTTCCACTCAATCCCCCTCCATTCGTTTTGTAGTGGCGTTGAGACGCTGCACTGCAACCCCTTGCAGAGTTGTGTCTGCCTAGATTTATGATCCGATACCCATCATCCTCATCATCATCACTCTCTTCCATGGTCGCCAACTCACTTGGACTACTGCCTGTGATTTCTGTGGTGCCCTTGAGGGGTGGCGTTGAAACGCTGCACTGCAAACCCTTGCAGAGTTGTGTCTGCCTAGATTTATGATCCGATACCCATCATCCTCATCATCATCACTCTCTTCCATGGTCGCCAACTCACTTGGACTACTGCCTGTGATTTCTGTGGTGCTCTTAAGGGGTGGCGTTGAGACGCTGCACTGCAACCCCTTGCAGAGTTGTGTCTGCCTAGATTTATGATCCGATACTCATCATCCTCATCATCATCACTCTCTTCCATGGTCGCCAACTCACTTGGACTACTGCCTGTGATTTCTGTGGTGCTCTTGAGGGGTGGCGGTGGTGGTGGAAGGAAATCTGGCCCTGGGGGTAGGAAATCTGAATCGAACTCTGTGAAGGCTTCTGTGGCGTCTGTGGCAGTCGCAGTAGTAGCATTTGTGTCTGTGGTGCTTTTAATAGGCGGTGGTGGAAGGAAATCTGGCTCAGGTGGAAAAAGAGCTGGTTCTTTGGGATTTGACAGTGAGAACATTTTTGGGGCATACGGTGCTGATGATGATGTCGATGATGATGATGGTGCTGATGATGGTGATGATGATGATAGTGTTTGTGGAGAATAATGTCTTGGCGGTTTTGAGGACGGTGGTGCGCGTCTCTTCTGATTGGAGGCTGGCAAGGAGAGTTGTGATGATGCTGTGTCAGATGTGGTGGTGGCTTCGTGTGGTTGGGGTCTGCTGGAGGCTGGTGCAGGAGGTGATGCAGGGACTTTTTTGTGTGTGGGTGGAAGTGGTGTGAGTCTTTTTGTTGGAGATGGTTGTGGTGGTAAGGGAGTGGGTCTCTTTTTTGATGGTAGTGGTGATGGTGGTGGGAGTGTGGGTCCTTTTTTATGAATGGCCAAATTCCTTCACCAAGCAAAAAGATCGTGGTGATGCCGAAAAAAGTGGCAAAGCCGAGAAGAAAAGCAGTGGCGGTGAGCCGTCGCAGCAAGCACTCAAAAAAGTGACCAAGATCTCCCTGAAAAAGGAAAGTCTCTCTGGAACCACTGCATCAGTGAAGGGGAAGGGGGGACTGGAAGGTGGTGGTTGGGGGGGGAAGTGGGACTGGAAGGTGGTGGTTGGGGGGAAGGGGGAACGAGACTCCCCCATTTCGGCAAGAAGAGGACCTCAAAGTTGGAAGGGAAAGGGGAATTGGGAGGTGGTGGTTGGGGGGAAGGGGGGACTGGAGACTCCCCCATTTCTGCACGAAGAGGACCTCAAAGTTGGAGGGGAAAAGGGGATTGGGAGGTGGTGGTTGGAGGAGAAAGGGGGACTGGGAGGTGGTGGTTGGGGGGGAAGGGGGAACGAGACTCCCCCATTTCTGCAAGAAGAGGACCTCAAAGTTGGAAGGGAAAGGGGAATTGGGAGGTGGTGGTTGGGGGGGAAGGGGGAACTGGGAGGTGGTGGTTGGGGGGGAAGGGGGGACTGGGTGGTGGTGGTTGGGGGGGAAGGAGGGACTGGTTGGAGTGGGTTGGTTGGAGTGGTTGGGTTGGAGTGGTTGGGTTGGAGTGGTTGGGTTGGAGTGGTTGGGTTGGAATGATTGGGTTGGAGTGGTTGGGTTGGAGTGGTTGGGTTGGAGTGGGTTGGATGGAGTGGTTGGGTTGGAGTGGTTGGGTTGGAGTGGTTGAGTTAGAGTGGTTGGGTTGGAGTGGTTGGGTTGGAATGGTTGTGTTGGAGTGGTTGGGTTGGAGTGGGTTGGATGGAGTGGGTTGGATGGAGTGGTTGGGTTGGAGTGGGTTGGGTTGGAGTGGTTGGGTTGGAGTGGTTGGGTTGGAGTGGTTGGGTTGGAGTAGTTGGGTTGGAGTGGTTGGGTTGGAGTGGTTGAGTTGGAGGGTTTTCACTGAAGCCGTGGTGCCAGAGAGACTTTCCTTCTTCAGGGAAATCTTGGTCACCAGTTTGATGCTTGCTGACTGCTGTTCTTTTCGGCTTTGGCACTTTTTCGGCAGCAACACGATCTTTATGACCACCACTTTCACCAAAGTTTCCTCCATAACCCTCATCACCTTCTCCAACTACCTTTCAGGCACCACCACCCGAACCACCACCCGAGCCACCACCCGAACCACTTCCACCACGACTGCCTCTCCTCCCCTCCAACTCCTCAACAGCACTTCCCACCATCGAACTGCTCGACGACGAATTAGCCTTCTTCTGCCACGAAGAAACCAACGAGCAAACTTTAGAGTTCGTCGACTGTGTGGGCTTGGCGTGGTGGCTTTTGTTGGAGTTGTAGTGCATGTCGTGGAGTTGGGATGCGTTTTTGCCATGGGGACCATTGTTCATGCTGGTTTTTTCATTATTTACATGGTGTTTTCGGTTGTAGTGCATTCTTGTAGATCAGAGGTGCACAACCCACGGCCCGCGGGCCGCATGCGGCCCACCAGCCTGTTTGATGCGGCCCCCAGACAACTAGTCCATTTTGGCTATTTGCGGCCCTAACAGAATTTTAAATCGATGCACCCGCCCATCTAATAGTACTGTTCGCACATCCATAATATAAAACGATTGAAAAAACAACAACGAGCGATAATTGAGTTGGCACGCTGGTTGCTTTAATTTAGTAAGAATGTCAAAGCGTAAAATTGAAGTAGAAAATCGTCAGTTTAATGAAGAATGAATAACAAAAAATTTTATGCAGCATTTTAACGGAACAGCTTTGTGCCTAATTTGTCGCGAGTCCGTAACTGTAATGAGGGACTACAATTGCAAAAGACATTATGAAACAAAACACGCTGCTACGTTTGATGATGTGAAAGGCGAAGCTAGAAAAAATATAATTGATCAACTTGTAAAAATATTGTCATCTGAGCAAAAGTTAATGAAAATAAGACTTTTGTTCGTGCCGGTTGTGCCGTAGCACAGATTATTGCGCGATCGTCTCGACCATTTACTGATGGTGATTTCGTCAAAAACTGCATGCAAGCCATTTGCAAAGAAGTCTGTCCTGAGAAAACAGACCTGTTCAACATAGTGCAATTGTCACGGATGGCTATCTAACGCTGGGTGGTTGATTTATCCAACGACGTTTTTGAATAGTTGCGTGACAAGCTTGCCATTTGCAAGTATTTTTCAATTGCCTTAAATGAGAGCACGAATAACGTTGACACAGCACAGCTTTTGGTTTTTGTTCGTGCAGTGGATGAGAACTGTAAATTAGCTGAGAAATTCGCAGAAATGGCCTCACTACGTGGAAGTACGACGGGTGCAGATATTTTTGGAGGAGTGAAATCTGTTCTTGAAAACCTTAACGTTCAGTGGCCAAAGCTCTGTAGTGTTACACAACTGACGGTGCACCTGCCATGACTGGTAAAGAATTAGGACTTGCTGCTCATCTGCGATCACATTTGCGACACTTAGGAATTCCAACAGACACCCTCCATGCATACCTTTGCATCATACATCAAGAGTCACTGTGTACACTAGTCATTAATTTTGATAATTTTATGAAATTCGTTTTCAAATCAGTGAACTTCATACGAGCAAAAGGACTTAACCATCGACAATTCAGATAATTTATTGAAAACATTGAGTCAGAATATCGTGATATACCATATCACACTGATGTACTCCAGGAATAGTGCAGAGAGCAGCGGATGCCGCTGTATATCGCCTTCATCGACCTAACTAAGGCATTCGACCTTGTAAGCAGGAACGGCCTATTTCGGCTACTCAAGAAGATCGGCTGTCCACCTCGGCTGCTCAACATTACAACTTCTTATCACGAAAACACTCTTCGTTTTTAAGAAATTCTATTATCTCTTCCTCCAATTCTAAAAATAGGTGGTCTTCTTCATCTAAACTTTTACATAAAAACTTTCCTTCTCCATCTTTCTTCGGGTGGAGACTGCAGGTGATGGAAGTGGTCTGTCCAGAGATGGTTTGTTGTCTCCTGGGCTGTTTTGCAGAGTCTGCACAGGTCCTCTTGGCTTAGACCAATTCTACATTTGTAGGCTCTGATCACCGTGTGGTGCCCAGTACGGAACCTGCTCAGGTTGGCGCGAGCAAGTTTGGTGAGCTCCTTCTCAGCTTTCTTGTGCCTGCCTTTGTATATGCCATTTAGTCTGTTGTTACTGAAGTGGTGTTCTTGAGGTCTGTGGCTTGTGACTGCTTGGCAGATCCCTGTTCTCGTTAGTTCCTGGTTCAGCGGGGTTAGCTGTGTCCTGCTTCCTGTAGCTGCTTCTGCATCAGCCTCATCGTTTCCGACCAGATAGCAGTGGTTTGGCACTCAGATGAAGAGAACCTTTTTGTTCAGGTTGGCACACTGTGCAGTTAGCTCTGAGATTCGATGAGAGGAGAGAGAGTTGGATGCCATTAAGGAGAGAAGCGGCTTGCAATCGCACACAATCTTTGCCACGCTCCAGTCTTTTTTCTCACTCAACCATTTCAGAGCCCCCTCAACCGCAATTCTTTCAGTGTCCATTGGGTTACTCTTGTATCCTGTGGGCTTGTTCCAGGTAACTACTTTCTGATCCCTTTGCTACACCACCACCGCAGCACCACAATGCTTTGTCACCCTTGCACCGAGCCGTTAGTGAAGATGGTAAAGTCAGCTTCCCCTTTCTGGGCGATGGCATCTTTGGCTGCTTCCAGTTGCATGTGGTCATGGTCGTGCTTGCTGGATTTGGAGTAGCTGATGTTGAGAGGGAAGTTGAACCAAGGCGGGTTGGGCTCGTATACCACTTCGTGCAGTGGTACGGAACCTGCTCAGGTGGGTGCGAGCAAGTTTGGTGAGCTCCTTCTCAGCTTTCTTGAGCCTGCCTTTGTATATGCTATTCAGTCTGTTTTTACTGAAGTGGTTTTCTTGAGGTCTATGGCTTGTGAGTGTTTGGCAGATCCCTGTTCTTGATAAGTCTTGGTTCAGCGGGGTTAACTGTGTCCTGCTTCCTGTAGCTGCTTTTGCATCAGCCTCATCGTTTCCGACCAGATAGCAGTGGCTTGGCACCCAGATGAAGAGAACCTTTTTGTTCAGGTTGGCACACTGTGCAGTTAGCTCTGAAATTCGAAGGGAGGAGAGAGAGTTGGATGCCATTAGCAAGAGAAGCGGCTTGCAATCACACACAATCTTTGCCACGCTCCAGTCTTCTTTCTCACTCAACCATTTCAGAGCCTCCTCGACCGCAATTCTTTCAGTGTCCATTGGGTTACTCTTGTATCCTGTGGGCTTGTTCCAGGTAACTACTTTCTGATCCTTTTGGTACACCACCACCGCAGCACCACAATGCGGTTGTAGTGCATTCTTGTAGATCAGAGGTGCACAACCCACGGCCCACCAGCCTGTTTGATGCGGCCCCCAGACAACTAGTCCATTTTGGCTATTCGCGGCCCTAACAGAATTTTAAACCGATGCACACGCCCATCTCTTTTTTAATAGTACTGTTCGCACATCCATAATATAAAACGATTGAAACAACAACAACGAGCGATAATTGAGTTGGCACGCTGGTTGCTTTAATTTATTAAGAATGTCAAAGCGTAAAATTGAAGTAGAAAATCGTCAGTTTAATGAAGAATATATAACAAAAATTTTTAGCAGCATTTTAACGGAACAGCTTTGTGCCTAATTTGTCGCGCGTCCGTAAATGTAATGAGGGATTACAATTGCAAAAGACATTATGAAACAAAACACGCTGCTACGTTTGATGATGTGAAAGGCGAAGCTAGAAAAAATATAATTGATCAACTTGTAAAAATATTGTCATCTGAGCAAAAGTTAATGAAAATAAGACTTTTGTTCGTGCCGGTTGTGCCGTAGCACAGATTATTGCGCGATCGTCTCGACCATTTACTGATGGTGATTTCGTCAAAAACTGCATGCAAGCCATTTGCAAAGAAGTCTGTCCTGAGAAAACAGACTTGTTCAACATAGTGCAATTGTCACGGATGACTATCTAGCGCAGGGTGGTTGATTTATCCAACGACGTTTTTGAACAGTTGCGTGACAAGCTTGCCATTTGCAAGTATTTTTCAATTGCCTTAGATGAGAGCACGAATAACGTTGACACAGCACAGCTTTTGGTTTTTGTTCGTGCAGTGGATGAGAACTGTAAATTAGCTGAGAAATTCGCAGAAATGGCCTCACTACGTGGAAGTACGACGGGTGCAGATATTTTTGGAGGAATGAAATCTGTTCTTGAAAACCTTAACGTTCAGTGGCCAAAGCTCTGTAGTGTTACACAACTGACGGTGCACCTGCCATGACTGGTAAAGAATTAGGACTTGTTGCTCATCTGCGATCACATTTGCGACACTTAGGAATTCCAACAGACACCCTCCATGCATACCTTTGCATGATACATCAAGAGTCACTGTGTACACTAGTCATTAATTTTTTTAATGTTATGAAATTCGTTTTCAAATCAGTGAACTTCATACGAACAAAAGGACTTAACCATCGAAAATTCAGATAATTTATTGAAAACATTGAGTCAGAATATCGTGATATACCATATCACACTGATGTACTCCAGGAATAGAACAGAGAGCAGCGGATGCCGCTGTATATCGCCTTCATCGACCTAACTAAGGCATTCGACCTTCTAAGCAGGAACGGCCTATTTCGGCTACTCAAGACGATCGGCTGTCCACCTCGGCTGCTCAACATTACAACTTCTTATCACGAAAACACTATTCCTTTTTAAGAAATTTTATTATCTCTTCCTACAATTCTAAAAATAGGTGGTCTTCTTCATCTAAACTTTTACATAAAAACTTTTCTCCTCCATCTTTCTTCTGGTGGAGACTGCAGGTGATGGAAGTGGTCTGTCCAGAGATGGTTTGTTGTCTCCTGGGCTGTTTTGCAGAGTCTGCACAGGTCCTCTTGGCTTAGACCAATTCTACATTTGTAGGCTCTGATCGCCGTGTGGTGCCCAGTACGGAACCTGCTCAGGTTGGTGCGAGCAAGTTTGGTGAGCTCCTTCTCAGCTTTCTTGTGCCTGCCTTTGTATATGCCATTTAGTCTGTTGTTACTGAAGTGGTGTTCTTGAGGTCTGTGGCTTGTGACTGCTTGGCAGATCCCTGTTCTCGTTAGTTCCTGGTTCAGCGGGGTTAGCTGTGTCCTGCTTCCTGTAGCTGCTTCTGCATCAGCCTCATCGTTTCCGACCAGATAGCAGTGGTTTGGCACCTAGATGAAGAGAACCTTTTTGTTCAGGTTGGCACACTGTGCAGTTAGCTCTGAAATTCGATGAGAGGAGAGAGAGTTTGATGCCATTAAGGAGAGAAGCGGCTTGCAATCGCACACAATCTTTGCCACGCTCCAGTCTTTTTTCTCACTCAACCATTTCAGAGCCCCCTCAACCGCAATTCTTTCAGTGTCCATTGGGTTACTCTTGTATCCTCTGGGCTTGTTCCAGGTAACTACTTTCTGATCCCTTTGCTACACCACCACCGCAGCACCACAATGCTTTGTCACTTTTGCACCGAGCCGTTAGTGAAGATGGTAAAGTCAGCTTCCCCTTTCTGGGCGATGGCATCTTTGGCTGCTTCCAGTTGCATGTGGTCATGGTCGTGCTTGCTGGATTTGGAGTAGCTGATGTTGAGAGGGAAGTTGAACCAAGGCGGGTTGGGCTCGTATACCACTTCGTGCAGTGGTACGGAACCTGCTCAGGTGGGTGCGAGCAAGTTTGGTGAGCTCCTTCTCAGCTTTCTTGAGCCTGCCTTTGTATATGCTATTCAGTCTGTTTTTACTGAAGTGGTTTTCTTGAGGTCTATGGCTTGTGAGTGTTTGGCAGATCCCTGTTCTTGATAAGTCTTGGTTCAGCGGGGTTAGCTGTGTCCTGCTTCCTGTAGCTGCTTCTGCATCAGCCTCAGCGTTTCCGACCAGATAGCAGTGGCTTGGCACCCAGATGAAGAGAACCTTTTTGTTCAGGTTGGCACACTGTGCAGTTAGCTCTGAAATTCGATGGGAGGAGAGAGAGTTTGATGCCATTAAGGAGAGAAGCGGCTTGCAATCGCACACAATCTTTGCCATGCTCCAGTCCTCTATCTCACCTAGCCATTTCAGAGCCTCCTCAACCGCAATTTTTTCAGTGTTCATTGGGTTACTCTTGTATCCTGTGGGCTTGTTCCAGGTAACTACTTCCTGATCCCTTTGGTACACCACCACCGCAGCACCACAATGCGGTTGTAGTGCATTCTTGTAGATCAGAGGTGCACAACCCACGGCCCACCAGCCTGTTTGATGCGGCCCCCAGATAACTAGTCCATTTTGGCTATTTGCGGCCCTAACAGAATTTTAAACCGATGCACCCGCCCATCTCTTAAATAAATTGAATCTGCATCCCTGATATGTACCAAGAGCTACGGCTGTTTTTTTCGAATCTGCAATCTGGTAATTTATGTCATTTTCCTATTTGTTCAGCTTTTCAGAAGGAATACCAGTGTGACTTCAATAAATACCACGACAGTTGTGATGCGTTACTAAAGGAATTTAATGATCGTTTAGATGCATTCAGGGAGCATAAGGATTTATTCAACTTCATCCGTGACCCTTTCTCTTGTGTTGTAGAATCCGTACCTGAGCAATGTCAGTTAGAAGTCATTGATCTTCAATGTTCACCAAAATTAAAGTTTTCGTTTCAGCATAACTCCATTTTAACTTTTTCTGGAAGTCTTAGTTCAGTTAAATATGGAGCGGTCAAAGATTTGGCTTACCGAATCTTGTCTGAATTTGGCAGCACATACGTGTGTGAACAAACGTTTTCAGTCATGAACACAAAAAAAAATAAACGGAGATCATCTTTGACTGATTATACTCTTTATTCGATTTTGAAGCTTGTAACAACAGAACTCGAACCCAACATTGACAATGTTGTTGCAACCATTTCAACCTTCTCATTAAAATACTAAAATTTATTTATTTATAAATTTTTAAATAACTTTAGTTTTTTTGTTATGACATTTATAAAAAACTTGCATTCTTTGAGTTTTTTTACATTTAGTTATTCATACATGTTTAAATAACGTTATTTTTTTATGATGTTCATTAAAAATTTGCATTCTTTGAGTTGTTTCATTGTGTCATCTATGTGCACGCTGATGCGGCCCTTGGCGCCCAGGGACTCAGTAATTTTGGCCCTTAGGCTGAAAAAGGTTGTGCGCCCCTGTTGTAGATGCATTTTTGCCATGGTAACTCTAATTCCAACGACATGGGAAGTCACTCGCAGAGAAACATGTCACCGAGAAGCTGAAACAAAACAGATAGAGGGCCAAATTCCTTCACCAAGCAAAGGCACTTCTACCAGAAGACCCACTGCACGAAGTGGTATACGAGCCCAAGCCGCCTTGGTTCAACTTCCCTCTCAACATCAGCTACTCCAAATCCAGCAAGCACGACCATGACCTCATGCAACTGGAAGCAGCCATAGATGCCATCACCCAAAAAGGGGAAGCTGACTTTAACATCTTCACTGACGGCTCGGTGCAAGGGTGACAAAGCATTGTGGTGCTGCGGTGGTGTTGTACCAAAGGGATCAGAAAGTAGTTACCTGGAACAAGCCCACAGGATACAAGAGAAACCCAATGGACACTGAAAGAATTGCGGTCGAGGAGGCTCTGAAATGGTTGAGTGAGAAAGAAGACTGGAGCGTGGCAAAGATTGTGTGCGATTGCAAGCCGCTTCTCTCGCTAATGGCATCCAACTCTCTCTCTTCCCATTAAATTTCAGAGCTAACTGCACAGTGTGCCAACCTGAACAAAAAGGTTCTCTTCATCTGGGTGCCAAGCCACTGCTATCTGATCGGAAACGATGAGGCTGATGCAGAAGCAGCTACAGGAAGCAGGACACAGCTAACCCCGCTGAACCAAGACTTATCAAGAACAGGGATCTGCCAAACACTCACAAGCCATAGACCTCAAGAAAACCACTTCAGTAACAACAGACTGAATAGCATATACAAAGGCAGGCTCAAGAAAGCTGAGAAGGAGCTCACCAAACTTGCTCGCACCCACCTGAGCAGGTTCCGTACCACTGCACGAAGTGGTATACGAGCCCAAGCCGCCTTGGTTCAACTTCCCTCTCAACATCAGCTACTCCAAATCCAGCAAGCACGACCATGACCTCATGCAACTGGAAGCAGCCAAAGATGCCATCGCCCAGAAAGGGGAAGCTGACTTTACCATCTTCACTAACGGCTCGGTGCAAGGGTGACAAAGCATTGTGTTGCTGCGGTGGTGGTGTACCAAAGGGATCAGAAAATAGTTACCTGGAACAAGCCCAGAGGATACAAGAGTAACCCAATGGACACTGAAAGAATTGCGGTTGAGGGGGCTCTGAAATGGTTGAATGAGAAAAAAGAATGGAGCGTGGCAAAGATTGTGTGCGATTGCAAGCCGCTTGTCTCCTTAATGGCATCAAACTCTCTCTCCTCCCATCGAATTTCAGAGCTTACTGCACAGTGTGCAACCTGAACAAAAAGGTTCTCTTCATCTGGGTGCCAGACCACTGCTATCTGGTCGGAAACGATGAGGCTGATGCAGAAGCAGCTACCAGAAGCAGGACACAGCTAACCCCGCTGAACCAGGAACTAACGAGAACAGGGATTTGCCAAACAGTCACAAGCCACAGACCTCAAGAACACCACTTCAGTAACAACAGACTAAATGGCATATACAAAGGCAGGCTCAAGAAAGCTGAGAAGGAGTTCACCAAACTTGCTCGCACCAACCTGAGCAGGTTCCGTACTGGGCACCACATGGCGATCAGAGCCTACAAATGTAGAATTGGTCTAAGCCAAGAGGACCTGTGCAGACTCTGCAAGACAGCCCAGGAGACAACAAACCATCTCTGGACAGACCACTACCATCACCTGCAGTCTCCACCCTTTCTGCAGTCTCATGGTGGAGACTGCAGAAATGGTGGAGACTGCAGAAGAATGCACTACAACAGAAAACACCATGTGAATAATGAAAAAACCAACATGAACAACGGTCCCCATGGCAACAACGCATCACAACTCCACCACAAGCACTACAACTACAACAAAAGCCAGCAAGCCAAGCCCACACAATCAACCAACTCTAAGGTTTCCTCGTTGGTTTCTTCGTGGCAGGAGAAGGCGAAGTCGTCGTCTCGAGCAGTTCGATGCTCGGATGTGCTGTTGATGAAGTTGGAGGGGAGTATGGGCAGTCGTGGTGGGGGGGTTCGGGTGGTGAGAAGGGTGGTGAGAAGGGTTTGTGGTGCAGGAAAGGTAGTTAGAGAAGGTGATGAGGGTTGTGGAGAAAACGTTGGTGAAAGTGGTGGTCAAAAAGATCGTGGTGATGCCGAAAAAAGTGGCAAAGCCGAAAAGAAAAGCAGTGGCGGTGAGCCGTCGCAGCAAGCACTCAAAAAGGTGACCAAGATGTCCCTGAAGAAGAAAAGTCTCTCTGGAACCACTGCTTCAGTGAAGGGGAAGGGGGGAGTGGGAGGTGGTGGTTGGGGGGGAAGGAGGGATTGGGAGATGGTGGTTGGGGGGGAAGAGCGGAGTGGGAGGTGGTGGTTGGGGAGGAAGGGGGGAGTGGGAGGTGGTGGTTGGGGGGGAAGGGGGGAGTGGGAGGTGGTGGTTGGGGGGGAAAAGGGGAGTGGGAGGTGGTGGTTGGGGGCGAAGGGGGGAGTGGGAGGTGGTGGTTGAGAGAGAAGGGGGGAGTGGGAGGTGGTGGTTGGGGGAGAAGGGAGGAGTGGGTGGGGGTGACTGGGAAGGAGGGGGGGAGTGGGTGGTGATGGTTGGGGGGGAAGGGGGGAGTGGGAGGTGGTGGTTGGGGGGGAAGGGGGGAGTGGAAAGTGGTGGTTGGGGGGGAAGGGGGGAGTGGGAGGTGGTGGTTGGGGGGGGGGAGGGGGGAGTGGGAGGTGGTTGTTGGGGGGGAAGGGGGGAGTGGGAGGTGGTGGTTGGGAGGGAAGGTGGGAGTGGGAGGTGGTGGTTGGGGGAGAAGGGGGGAGTGGGAGGTAGTGGTTGAAGGGGAAGAGGGGAGTAGGAGGTGGTGGTTGGGGGGGAAGGGGGGAGTGGGTGAGGGTGGTTGGGGAAGAGGAAGAGAGTGGGAGGTGGTGGTTGGGGGGGAAGGGGGGAGTGGGAGGTGGTGGTTGGGGGGGAAGGGGGGAGTGGGAGGTGGTGGTTGGGGGGGAAGAGGAGAGTGGGAGGTGGTGGTTGAGGGAGAAGGGGGAAGTGGGAGGTGGTGGTTGGGAGGGAAAAGAGGAGTGGGTGGGGGTGGTTGGGGAGAAGGGGGGAAGTGGGTGGTGGTGGTTGGAGGGAAAGGAGGAAATGGGAGGTAGTGGTTGAGGGGGAAGGGGGGAGTGGGAGGTGGTGGTTGGGGGGGAAGGGGGGAGTGGGAGGTAGTGGTTGGGGGGGAAGGGGGGAGTGGGAGGTGGTGGTTGGGGGGGAAGGGGGGAGTGGGAGGTGGTGGTTGGGGGAGAAGGGGGGAGTGGGAGGTGGTGGTTGGGGGAGAAAGGGGAAGTGGGAGGTGGTGGTTGGGGGGGAAGTGGGGAGTGGGAGGTGGTGGTTGGGGGGGAAGAGGGGAGTGGGAGGTGGTGGTTGGGGGGGATAGGGGGAGTGGGAGGTGGTGGTTGGGGGGGAAGGGGGGAGTGGGAGGTGGTGGTTGGGGGGGAAAGGGGGAGTGGGAGGTGGTGGTTGGGGGGGAAGTGGGGAGTGGGAGGTAGTGGTTGGGGGGAAGGGGGGAGTGGGAGGTGGTGGTTGGGGGGGAAGGGGGGAGTGGGAGGTGGTGGTTGGGGGAGAAGGGGGGAG
>OX030963.1:6801810-6809310 GCA_943735955.1 Piscicola geometra
ATTTCATTTGTTGTTATTTCATTTGTTATTTCATTTGTTTTTATTTCATTTGTTTTTATTTCATTTGTTTTTATTTCATTTGTTTTTATTTCATTTTTTTTTATTTCATTTGTTTTTATTTCATTTGTTTTTATTTCATTTGTTTTTATTTCATTTGTTGTTATTTCATTTGTTGTTATTTCATTTGTTGTTATTTCATTTGTTGTTATTTCATTTGTTGTTATTTCATTTGTTGTTATTTCATTTGTTGTTGATGATGGTCCTAATTTTGAAGTTGACGCCTCTGCTTCTTGCTGCACCACCCTCGATTTCCTTTGTAGTCGTTCTGCCATTCTCTGGAACAGAGATTTTCGTGAGAGCGATGGTGCAGCAAGAGATGTTGAAGCAGCTGATGATGGTGGTGGTGGCGTTGATGTTGATGCTGCTGATAGTGGTGGTGGTGGTGCTGATACAGCTGATGATGGTGGCACTGATGTTGATACAGCTGATGATGGTGGTGGTGGTGCTGATGATGATACAGCTGATGGTGGTGGTGGTGGTGCTGATGATGATACAGCTGATGGTGGCGGTGGTGGTGCTGATGATGATACAGCTGATGGTGGCGGTGATGATAATGATATCGATGATGGTGGCGGTGATGATAATGATTTTGATGAATTTGAGTATATCGATGATGGTGGCGGTGATGATAATGATTGTGTTGGTCCTGATGATATTGATGATGGTGGCGGTGATGATAGTGATTTGGATGGTGACGATGATATTGATGATGGTTGTGACGTGGGATGAAAATGAATCTTCTTCTCCTCTTCCTCCTCCTTCTCCTCCTTCTCCTCCTCCTCCTCCTCCTCCTCACAACTCCCTCTGCAGCACTTTGTAAAAAATCGGACAATTCTATTCATTGTAAATATCTAACTGAAGAAATTACGTAGAAACCGGCGTCATTCAAAAAAAAGATACTAAATTTGTAATAAAACTTCAAAACCTTTTTTATTTGAATTTTCACCAATGTAAATTGTAATAAAACTCCAGTAAAAATAATTTTAATAATTTAAAATTAATTTTAATAATTTAAAATTATTTAAAGTTTACGGTGTATAGTCTAAGTCGAAACTGTTTAAATAAACAACAACATTATCATTACAGATGGGCTCATCATGGCCATGACTGAGTTAGTCGTAAGGGGGAAAATAAGGAAGAAGACACATAATAGTCCGCCATTCAGTTCTGTTGTTAGCAGCGTTGAGAAGACTGCTCAAGGGAAGAGACGTCCACTCTTTCACCATGTCTATCCAGCACTTTTTCTGCAAGCCTCAACGCGATTTCCGGATCTCACTCTGAATGTATCACCCCGTTCATACAATTTATGAATGTATATATTAGATCTTTGGTTAGCGGCTGCCATTTTGGCAGCCGCTCAAATAAATTTGTGGAATAAATGGTTTTGGGTATAATATATTAAAATTTTAGAATCTAAAGTCTAAATAAAAATTAAATTTAATTAATTAGAATGTTTTAAGTGCAAATGTTGGTTGTTTTGAATCTGTCGAGAATGGCCGCAGCAGACCAAGATGGCCGCAGGGAATCAAAGCGCTCAAGGAGAAAGGATAAAGGAGAAAGCTTTCCATAGCAGCAGCAGTACCAGCGTTGGCAAAGACTTCTTCTTCACCCTCTTTCGCAGCCTCGGCACCAGTGGCAAGACAGAAAATTGAGAAGAATGATGATTGTGTTTTGAGGATGATGTGGTAATGATTCTGCTGTGGTATGAGTGTTGGTATTGTGGTGATGAAAGAATTTTTTATTTATGGTGATAGTGATTTTTTGGCGGTGATTGTCATGGTGGGGTGGGTGAGGTTGGATTATTGAGGTTGATCGTGTGTTTATATATATATTTTAATTTATATATATACATATATTGGTAATGGTCTAAAAACCGTTTTATTTAACAAATTTATTTGAAGAGCGCCTTTGTTCACTTAGTAAAGGGCGCTATACAAATCATTAGTGATTGATTGATTGATTGAGAAGTTTGATTGGCCAACGTTTATTCACGCAAGAATGCCTCAGAGGTGGTTGTAATGAAACACATTTTTCCAGAGCTCACAAGTGCCGTTAAACCGTTTTTATAAATCCTAATTTCTGAAAACAAGCTAATGAAGGCTGTTAAGCGGTTAAGGGGTGAATCGACCTCAATTCCCCGTTTCAACCAACAAGTTCTAAATGCGTCAAAATCTTTCGTTGTTCAAATGCAAAAGTTGCAAATGGCGATAAATGTTATTAAAATAAAATTTCAAGTTGAATTATTGCTTTCAACGTTTTATTTTTTTAAAACCTAATTAACTATGGTTTTTTTTAAACAACGACATAATATACTTTTACTCTTAGTTCGTAAATACGAGAAAGAACACGGACTTTCAACTCTTAAGCGCATGTTCTTTTGCGATAATTTTCAAAACCTGTAATTCCTTGCAGCTTAAGTCGTTTTTAATAATTAAACCAAAAAACGTTAAATGGCTCATGTGTTATTATTGGGAAATGGAGGACGCGAAGATGCGCTAGCGTGGAAACTAAACGAGTCGCCCAACGTGGGAAGGGTGTTCGTCTACCCAGGCAATGCGGGGACATTGCTTGCAGGCGGAAAGGTGTGCAAGGCAGGTTAGCCTTCAATTGTGGCATGCCTTCCACTCTTTGCTATCTCAAGTTTGAATGCTTTAAGCTTAAATGCTTATCCATCATGTTGGTCACTAATCGTTTCAGTTCGTATGTTTCTTTTAAACGAGTTTTGCTTCTCTGTGCGGGCGTTCAATTCCAAGTGCAAATTTATTTTTACGCAAGAAGTTGTTGATGTTTGCAGGGAATAGTGCTCCCACGAATGTCTGCCACCACAGACATACCTTCAAGTGAGGAGGCAGTCATAGTGGCATGGGCTTGTGAGCACCAAATCAGTCTCTCGATCATCGGGCCTGAAGCCTATCTGGCGAGGGGACTTTCCGACCTGTTCACGGCAGCTGGTTTGTGCCGTTGTTCAATGATGTTTGCAGTGACTCCTTCAATAAGTTGCCTTGACAGCAGTTTTTTCCTGCAGGCATTGCGTGTTTCGGACCATCCAAAGAGGCTGCCGAGATCGAGTGCAGTAAAGCCTTCTCCAAACAACTCATGCAAAAGTAAAATCTTCATAAATTTTGGGTCGTAGTTTAATATGTTATTGTGTGTGTATGTATGTGTGTGTGGTTGTGTGTGTATGTATGTGTGTGTGTGTGTGTGTGTGTCTGTGTGTGTGTGTGATGCAAGTGCTTCCACTCGCACAGTCACGGCATTCCTACGGCGAGATGGAGCTCCTTCGACGACTGCACACTCGCCTGCAACTACATCCGAGAGTATGCTTTCTCCACCAGCATGATCATCATCATTACTGTGTCTTCATCACCACAGGGCTGACTTCAAGGCATGGGTGGTGAAGGCAAGTGGCTTGGCAGGGGGCAAGGGAGTGGTGGTGGCTGCAGGAGTGGAGGAGGCTTGTGAGGCGGTTGCCACAATGCTCAAGGTTTGGTGCTCTCAATTGCTGTGATGATGACATGCAATGCACACCCATGCACTGCATTCACCATGCAATGCACCAACATCTTCACATTCACGTGCCATTCATGACAGGACAGGGCATATGGCGATGCGGGCAGTACGGTGGTGGTGGAGGAGCTACTGGAGGGCGAGGAGATTTCAGTGAGGATGCACTAGTCCAATCAGCCTAACCCTCTTCCTCCACCACATTCTCTTTTCACCCATCCATCTTTCACCACACCAGCATACATCATCTTTCACCACACCAGCTTACATCATCTTTCACCACACCAGCATACATCATCTTTCACCACACCAGCATACATCATCTTTCACCACACCAGCATAAATCATCTTTCACCACACCAGCATACATCATCTTTCACCACACCAGCTTACATCATCTTTCACCACACCAGCATACATCATCTTTTACCACACCAGCATACATCATCTTTCACCACACCAGCATACATCATCTTTCACCACACCAGCATACATCATCTTTCACCACACCAGCATACATCATCTTTCACCACACCAGCTTACATCATGTTTCACCACACCAGCTTACATCATCTTTCACCACACCAGCATACATCGTCTTTCACCACACCAGCATACATCATCTTTCACCACACCAGCATACATCATCTTTCACCACACCAGCATACATCATCTTTTACCACACCAGCATACATCATCTTTCACCACACCAGCATACATCATCTTTTACCACACCAGCATACATCATCTTTCACCACACCAGCATACATCATATTTTACAACACCAACACAGCCACCATCCATCACATATCTTCATCCTGCCACTAGTCACACCACATTACACCACCCATGCATCACGCCGCCACCCCAAAATCCATCCACCACCCCAACCATCACCATGCTACCACTATCCCCCTACATCTCACCACCCACCTGACCACCACCACCCATCCCACCATACCATTACTCCATCCTACCATCATCCACCCAAACCACATCTCACCACTCACCCATCTCCACCATCATCCAACCACATATAATTCTTCACCATCATACCACCACACCAACCACCATTTCCTCCACACCACCCACCCACCCACCATTCCACCCACCCGACCGACCAGTGCCTTGCCTTCTCGGACGGCTTGAACACCTGCATGATGCCCGCCTGTCAGGACCACAAGAGGGTGGGCGAAGGAGACACTGGTCCCAACACCGGTGGCATGGGCGCCTTCTGTCCTGTCAAGAAGGTGTGTCGTGGTTGTGGGTGGTTGTTGTGGTGTTTGTGGTGGTGGTTGTGGTGGTGGTGGTGGTGGTGGTGGTGATTGTTGTGGTGGTGGATGTTGTGGTTGTTGTGGTGGTGGTGGTTGTTGTTGGGGGTGGTTGTTGTGGGGGTGATGATGGTGGTTGTTGTGGTTGTTGTGGTGGTTTTTGTTGTGGTGGGGGTGGTTGTGGTGGTGGTGGTGGTTGTTGTGGTGGTGGTGGTAGTTGTAGTGGTGGTTGTTGTGGTGGTGGTTGTGGTTCTTGTGGTGGGTGTAGTTGTGGTTGTTGTGGTGGGGGTAGTTGTGGTTGTTGTGGTAGTTGTTGTGGTGGTGGTGGTTGTGGTGGTTGTTGTGGTGGTTGTAGTGGTGGTTGTGGTGGGGGTTGTTGTGGTGGTGATGGTATGATGGTGGTGGGATGTGCTAGGATGGTGGTGGTGGTAATGGGATGTAGTGGTGGTGTTTGTGATGTTTCAGTTAGCTTGGTTGTGACGCTTGGAGGTGCCTTGGTGCTTATGGGAGGATATGAAGAGGGGTGGGATGGGGAGATGGTGTGATTGGGGGTTTGGAAGTAGGGGGGGGGGGGGCTTGAAGGGATTAATTGTGCGTGTTGCAATGGTTGAGTAGAGGAATTCTTGAAGGTGACTCACCATTTGGGCGTTAGAAACTACAACTAAAGGAATGCTTTAAACTTGCGTCGCCAGGTGTCTGCCTCGACACTGAAGACGGTTGAGGAGGATGTGATCAAGAAGACTGTGCATGTGTTGAAGGAGATGGGAAGGCCGTTTGTAGGTGGGTGGGTGGTAGGAAGGAGGAGTTGGTTGGTGGGTGGGTGGGTGGGTGGTAATGCCGTTTGTAGGTGGGTGGGTGGAAGGTGGAGGGGGTAAATGGTAAGGGGGTGGCAGAGGAGGATAGGATGGGTGAGTGGAGAGGGGGGAGGCTGTGGCTTCTCACTAGTTTAACACACCTCAGGAGTCTTGTACGCTGGAGTGATGCTGACGAAGGATGGACCCAAAGTCCTCGAGTTCAACTGCAGGTTTGGAGATCCTGAAACGCAGGTGGGGGGAGGGGCATGTGAAGGTTATTATCCTCACCATCCACTCCAACATAATCACTACCAACTCCACTACCACCACCACTATTAGCATCAACATAATCTCCATCATCACCAACGCTGGCAGGTCCTGATGCCCTTGCTGACCTCTGACCTGTACAGCGTGATGATGGCTTGCGTGCGTGGCAGCCTGCGCGAGGTGGAGGTCACCTTCAGTGGCGACAGTGCTCTCGCAGTGGTGCTGGCCAGCGAGGGATACCCTGTCAAGGTCGCTCACGAGGCCGTCGAAATCACAAGTCAGTGCTGCTTTTGTGTGTGGTTTTGGCTGTCGTGTTGTGTATGGTATGTGTGGTTATTGTGTTGCAGTGTCGCTTGGAGCGTTGTGTTGTGTGGTGGATTTTGTGTGGTGAGTGGTGAGGGGTGTCTTTTGTTAGTTTGAGGGGGTTTGATGTGATCCAGCATTGTTGAGATGCCTTGACTTTTCTTCGTATTATATAACTGCTCTCTTCTACTCAGTGACCACTTCCCACCACCTCCTCTTTTCTCCACACCACCTCACCTCCTCCACCACCACACTACTACACCTCCTCCACTCCACCACACCACCTCACCTCTTCCACTCCACCACCACACTACCACACCTCCTCCACTCCACCACCACACTACCACACCTCCTCCACTCCACCACCACACCTCCTCCACTCCACCACCACACTTCCTCCACTCCACCACCACACTACCACACCTCCTTCACTCCACCACCACACCACACGACAGACCTCTCTGCAGCAGTGGCGCTGGCACCCGGCATGCAGCTCTTCCACTCGGGCACCAGCACTGACGCCACTGGCCGACTCTTCACCAAGGGCGGCAGGGTGCTGACGCTGGTGGCGAAGGCTGCCTCGTTGAAGGAGTGTTCCAAGAGGGCGAACCAGGCGGCTGAGATGGTGTGCTTCGAGGGCAAACACTATAGGAGGGATATCGCATGGAGGTCGCTGCAGAAAGGGTGAGAAGAAGGCGGTGTGGTTGGTTGGTTGGTTGGGAAGGAGGGTGTGGTTGGTTGGTTGGTTGGTTGGTTGGGAGGGAGGGCGTGGTTGATTGGTTGGGAGGGAGGGTGTGGTTGTTTGGTTGGGAGGGAGGGTGTGGAAGAGAGGGTGGTGTGGTTAATGGGAAAAAGGTTGTGGGGTTGGTGGTTGGTTGTTTCTTGTGTGGTGTGCTCTTCATATGGACGTGCAGGCGTTTCTAATCAATAAACTCTCAACTCTTCCTCTTGTCTCCTGAAGCATCAGTGGTGCATGTGTCATTAGAGTAGTGTTCGTTCCATCCACTCCTCCATCATTACACCTCATCACACCATCCACTCCCCACACCTTTACACCACACCATAACAACACCACCTACCAAAGCATCAACCACCGCACCACACCACCCAACGACAGTGGACTGACGTACAAGGGAGCAGGCGTGGACGTGGAAGAGGGCGACAGGTTCGTGCGGCAGATCAAGCAGGTGGTCGCCAGCAGCAGCAGGCCTGGCTGCCTCAACGCCATCGGATCGTTCGCTGCCATCTTCGACTTGCTGCCTGCTCGCCTCCAAGACGCTGTTCTCGTGTCAGCCACCAAG
>OX030963.1:6811810-6814310 GCA_943735955.1 Piscicola geometra
AGGGCGAGGGAGTTTGACTTGAGCCGGTTGAACCTCTCCGAACCCCTGCTCGTGTCAGGCACTGACGGCGTCGGCACCAAGATAAAGGTGCTGCTCGTTGTTGTTGTTGTTGTAGTTGTTGTTGTTAGGGTCAATGTTGTAGTTGTGGATGCTGGGTTTTGGTTATTATTCTTTATTTTATTATTTTGTTCTAGGTATTTTTCTCGTATGTTGCAGTAGTTGCTCTAGTTGTTTTGGTTGTGGTTGTAGTTTTATTAATTATAGTTACAGTTGTAGTAGTTTCAGTTTTAACTTTAGTAGTTCTAGTTGTGGTAGTCATAGCTCTAGTTTTATAAGCTCTAGTTCTAGTTGTCGTGGCTGCCTTTTGTCGTGGTTTGTTTCGAAGAGCAACGACTGCTGCCCACAGGTGGCTCAGGCCCTCGAGAGATACGACAGCATCGGCATCGACCTGGTGTGCTGACCCTTCACCAATCCTTCACCTGTCACCCTCATGCCATCACCACTGTTCTATCTAACTACTCGTCAACCACTACAACTAGTACACCATTCAAAACTACCATAACAACTGTAACAGCAACTACCACAATCACTATACCAACAACTACCACACCATCAACTATCACACCAACCACTACCACGCCACCAACGACAACACCACCACCAACTACCAAACAGGTGGCGATGTGCGTCAATGACTTGCTGTGTCACGGAGCTGAGGCGCTCACCTTCAGCATTTACTTGGCTCACGGAGGGGTGCAGGAGGGAGTGGAGGAGGAGGTGCTGAAGGGGGTCGTGGAGGGATGCTTGAGGGCTGGCTGTGCTCTCAATGGTGAGTTGTGCAGCCTCCAACTTCATTCCTTTTTCACCCACCACTCCACCCACTCTCACCCACCACTGCACTCACTCTCACTCACCACTCCACCCACTCTCACCCACCACTCCACCCACTCTCACCCACCACTCCACCCACTCTTACTTACCACTCCACCCACTCTCACCCACCACTCCACCCACTCTCACTCACCACTCCACCCACTCTCACCCACCACTCTACACCACCCACCACTCCACACCACCCACCACTCCACACCACCCACCACTCCACACCACCCACCACTCCACACCACCCACCACTTTACCTCACCCATCCTCACCACACCACTCCACCCACACCACCCACCCTCATCACACCACCCACCCTCACCACACCACCCACCCTCCTCCCTCATCCTCCACCCACCCACCACGGCGGCAGACTCACACCTCTCTCACCTGCCTGAGATATACAGTGCAGGAGAGGTCGACTTGGGTGGCTTTGCGGTGGGCGTGGTCGAAAGGGGCCGTTTGTTGCCAACCAATCACGTGTGCCATGGAGACGTTCTCATTGGTTCGCTGTTGTTGTTGTTGTTGTGCCTTCAACTACCATCATCACCAATATATCATTATCATCATCTCCACCTCAACATCATCATCATCACCACCACCACAGGCTTATCTTCTTCCGGCCTGCACAGCAACGGCTACAGCTTGGCGAGGAAAGCCTTGCAGCACCTTCCCTTCTCCACCCCCTTCCAAGACTCCAGCCTGGGTGCGTGCCATGTTGAGGTGCTGGTGTCGTAATGTTGAAGTGGTCGATGTCCTAATGTTGAGGGGGTCACGTTGTTATCTTGAGTTGAACTCGTCGTGGTTTCATTCCTCCTCAGCACTCACGACCGACCAATGTTTTCTGCACCCATGTATAAGCCGCACTATTTGCTTTCTTAAATCGTAGTAGTACAAAATATAACTTAATAATTAAACATTAGAGATGAACCACCTTACGCGAGCCTTGGCCTAGAAACAGATAGGCGTTAAGGCAAGTTTAAGGCATTCAAATCAGTAGCGTGGATAAACTGTGTCAGAATCCATTATTATAATGTCGTTTTCAACTGTTGATTCAAATGTTGAGGTCTTGATGTCGTTAGGTTGAGATGGTATTATCTTAATCTTGAACTGATGATGTCGTAATGTCGAGAGAGGATGGTGTGGTAATGATGAGGTGCTTGCTTGACAGGTGACGTGCTCCTCACTCCAACCACCATCTACCTCGAGTGCCTGCTTCCTCTGATGCGGAAGGTGAGGTGTGCTTGCTGATGATGATGATGCTGATGTTGATGATGATGAAGCTGATGATGATGATGTTGATGCTGATGATGATGATTACTGATACTTTTAATTATATTAAATCAAAGTCTTCAATGAACATTAGTTCATGTTCTTCGCATTCAAGAGCCTTTATTGGTGCTACATCAGTTGACAATGGTCGGTGGGCTTGGGCTCATGTAGCTTTCGATGGGATATTTGCATGCAAACGTCATTAGAGGATTTTATTCTTGCTGCTTATCATAAAAACTAGAAGATAACCATCATCATAACTATCATCATGACCACCATCATCACCACCACCATCATGACCACCATCATCATCATCACCCCCACCAGGGTTTCATAAAGGCATGCG
>OX030963.1:6819310-6826810 GCA_943735955.1 Piscicola geometra
CGCCTTAAACATCATAACACCTATTCAACATACCAGTTCATCTAAAAATTTAAAAATTCTTCACTGGCTTCCAGTAAAATTTCGCATTCCCTTCAAAATTGCCACCATCACTTTTAAAACACTTACAACATCTCAGCCTTCTTATCTCAGAAACCTACTCACCATCAAAAACAGCAATAATCATCTTCGTTCATCATCCACTACGACATTACTTAAAGCTCCTGTAAGAGCCAACATAGCCAACCGTGCATTCCGTCACTCATCGCCATCGATCTGGAACAGCCTACCACCACACATTAGAAACATCACATCCCTATCAATATTCAAGAAAAAATTAAAAACTCATTACTTTCAACTAGCATTTAATTAATCATCTTTCTTCTTATTTTCTTTTATTTCATTGACTTATTCACTTAGTCATTCCTATGTAGTCATTTACTCAGTCATTTATTTCATGATTTTTTAAATTTATTTTTTTTAAATCTATTATTATTATTATTCCACTAAGTACCTGACAAAGAGCGCTTATGTTGCGTGCCTTAGCGCTATATAAATGAATTTTATTATTATTATTACTACCATCATCACCACTGCCATCATCATCACCATCATCACCACTACCATCATCATCACCACCACTACCATCATCATCACCACCACTACCATCATCATCATCATCACTACCATCATCACCACTACCATCATCATCATCACCACCACCACTACCATCATCATCACCACCACTACCATCACCACCACCACCATCATCACCACCACCACCACTACTAACATCATCATCACCACCACGATCATCATCATCATCACCACCATCATTATCACCACCACTACCACCACCACATTCATCATCATCACCACCATCATCATCACCATCATCATCATTACCACCACCACCCATTACCACCATCATCACCACCAACATCATCACCACCATCACCACCACTACTACTACTACCACGACGACGACGGCAGGTGGTCAGACACAAGGACTTTCCGAGCAGGGAGGCCTTCGATGACGTCATCCACCAGCACCTGCTCGAGAATGACGTGCAAGTCGTGTGTCTGGCTGGCTTCATGCGCATCCTCTCAGGTGCTCCTGATGGTGATGATCATGGTGATGGTGATGGGGGTGATGATGATGATGATGCTTTAAACAGATGCTCATTCTTCACACCACTACTCGCACCCACTGCTCACTCCACCCCACCCACTCCACTCCACCCACGCAGACAAACTAGTGAGGGCGTGGAGGGGCAGGTTGTTGAACATCCACCCCTCCCTGCTGCCCCTCTTCAAGGGCCTCCACGTGCACAAACAAGTGCTCGAGGCAGGAGTCAGAATCACTGGCTGCTCTGTGCACTTCGTCTCGGTGACTTTCCACCTCCTTCACTTCTCCACCTTCACTTCTCCACCTTCACTTTTCCATCTCTACCCTCTCTACCCTTTCTACTTCCACCCTCTCCATTTTCGCTTTTTCTTACTTTCCATTCTCTTTTCCATCTTCTTTTCCTTTCTCTCAACTCCACCACTCCAATTTGATCCAATCTCAAACTCCACTACTATGCTAATACACCCTCCACCCCACCACCACTACTCCACTTCTTCCCTCCACCACCACCACTCCACTTTTTCTCTCCACCAACACCACTCCATTTCTTCCTTCCACCACCACCACTCCACTTCTTCCCACCACCACCACCACTCCACCACCACTGCACTGACAGAACGAGTTGGACGGAGGGGCGATAATAGGACAGCGCAGTGTGCACGTCGCCATTGACGACGACGAAGACTCGCTGGCGGAGAGAGTCAAGAGTGTCGAGCACGTGGCCTACCCTGAAGCTGTGCGCCTATTGGCTGAGGGCAGGGTGAGGCTGGATGAGGAGGGAAAGGCACGCTTTTCGTGATTGGAATGTTGAGCGTGGTTGGGTGTTTTTAAGGGTGTTTTGAGAGTGGTGGGGTGTTTTCCAGGGTGGCGTTTTCGGTGGTAGGTAGGTAGGTGGTGTTGATTTACATATGATCTGACGTCTTCATTTGTGGACGAGTGACAATAAAACAACAAAAACTTGCCCCGCATTCGATGCTGCATGCCATGCTGCCTTGTGGAGAAGGGAGGCTGCAGAGATTCGGCACTGTGTATTGCCGAGGTTCACATGCCTTGTGCCAGCCTTTTGCTGGGTATATAGACAAATTGACCTTGAAAAAATATTTATTGTTTTATTTATTGTTTTTGATTAAGTTTGGGTTCTTGATATTTTCCAAGGCCCTATAAAACAGGTTAAAGGCAATTAAACGAACTATATTAACGACTAATGAATAGTCTAAGGATTTTCATTGAAATATACTAGAATACTGGATTGAAAGTCCTACTGCAAACTGTGCTCCCCTACAAGACCTTAACCCATTAATGCCTAAAGATCCCTATTGGGATCCGGTATACAACGGATATAAAACGATTCAATGCTTTATTCATTCATTATAAGGTTTGTTTTAGTCAGTCTATGCGTTGTTTCTGCTCTTGTCACTGCTGTCATCACATCTCATTAGTTCAAAAACTTCTACTATCTGAGCCATCTCCGCTCGTCCGACTTTTCATTAATAAAAGCTTTAGAACATTGTTAGAAAGAGCAATAACTTTTTAAACAATTCTTGTTATATCTCAGTGATCGGGAACTCAACCAGAGTATCAAGGAAGCGCATCGCACAAAGCTAATTATGGTTCTTTGAACATCTGGCAAACTAAATTTGACTAAAGCCTCAGTGTCGCTGTTCAAGTACCTAGGAGTAACCCTGTCGAAGGATGGAACAAGCACCAAGAGATAGAAACCAGAATTGGTTGTGCTTAAGCAATTCTATCAGATTTTCTGACAGATACAGACTCTACAAGTCACTGGTGCTCAGTGTCATAATTTACAGATGTGAGACCTAAACGCTTAACGTGGAAACAGAACGCAAGATACTCGAGAGTCTCACAGGTCTTTGAATCTAAATGTCTCTGTAAACTCCACTGCATCTCTTACTTGGAGCACACAACCAACAACTACGTCCATCAGATTACAACAGCACTGGTTGGTCCAATAGGGCCTCTTTAAGCAACTGTCCAACGTCTAAAGTTGACTTGGTTTGGCCACGACGATGCTCCAGAGCACACTACAAGAAAGTCGTCGTCAAAGCCGTCAGAAAAAGTGCTAGATAGACATGGTGAAATAGTGGACGTCTCTTATCTTGAGCAGTTTTCTCAACGCTGCTAACAACAGAACAGAATGGCGGACTATAGCTGCCTTCTCTTTATTTTCCCCCAACTCAGTCGCGGGCATGATGATGATAATCAGTTTATTTTATTCGTATTCTTTTCCATTTCAATTAATTTGTTCCCACTTTAAATGAGTTGGAGATTGCAGAGATCAGATATGGCTGTAGGAAAACCTTGCTACTGGCACCTTGACATTTAAACCAAGCTAACAAATTGTAAGTTGATAAGAGCAGTCTTACGATAATGTTTTATCACCACAGGGAAAAAGTGAACGTATGACGTGAGAAACTCAGCAGGTAAAACCTTGAGTTAGGGACCGCCTGCAATCAGCACTTCAATTGCTAGGCTTCGCTATGCAAATCATTTGAAATGGCCACTTGGTGACGAAATATCACGATGGACTTGCGTAGAATGTCGCTATCGTATTATAAAAGGAATTATTGCGAATGGAATGTGAAGTTTTATGTTTATTAATCATTGTTTAAACGTGTATTCTCGACCTTTGCATCTTTAAAACTTGACTGGCTGGTAGATAGATGTTATCGAAAGCAAATTATTTAAGAGTTCTTGAACATTCTTCGATAAAAATCGATCTTGAACTCACTCGACAAAATCACGAGATCTCCTGTATATAAATGAATTCACTCTTCGTTTCTTCATAATTATTAGAAGTTACCTTCAAATTCTGAAATAACTTCTTGTCAATAGTTGCAAGCAATCTCACATCTTTTACAACGTAGAAGCAAGCATGAGTCTGTCCAGCTTCATCGTCCTTTGTCTTCTGGCAACTGTGGCTGTGGCGTCACCCCTCGTTCGACGACCCATCCTTTCTGACTTCACCCTCCCCCCAAGACCAACTCTTCCAGACTTCACCCGTCCTCCAAGACCCACTCTCCCTGACTTCACCCTTCCTGACTTCACCCGTCCCCCAAGACCCACTCTCCCTGACTTCACTCTCCCTGACTTCACCCGTCCCCCAAGACCCACTCTCCCTGACTTCACCCTTCCCCCAAGACCCACTCTCCCTGACTTCACCCTTCCAGACTTCACCCTCCCCCCAAGACCCACTCTCCCTGACTTCACCCGTCCTCCAAGACCAACTCTCCCAGACTTCACCCTTCCAGACTTCACCCGTCCTCCAAGACCAACCCTTCCAGACTTCACCCGTCCTCCAAGACCAACCCTTCCTGACTTCACCCGTCCTTAGAAATCATTCCGTGAAGTTCCATAATCAATGAGTTCAGCAATGCTAATGAACATTGATCATCATACATTTTCTTGTAATAATTGCTGTGGAATATTTTTCATATTCAACTTATAATTCATAGTACGAATTAAATTGCCTTATCAATTCTTTTTTCTAAATTCACTTGATTTTGGGTTTAATAAAATCAAAACGACCTATTTTCTCACACACACAACTTGTCACAAATGTGAAATGCGACAGGAAAGCGCTGTTGCGGTTTCGAAAGTTTTCTGTGATAACTTGATCTTTTAAATACTTAATAAATTTAATAATACAACTTAAATTGCAAGTATCAAATTGTTTAACGGTGATTCTTTTAACAAATTAAAGAGTTTCATTATAACAATTATATTGAAAGTATCATATTTATTGCAAATTTTAGCAAAAAACAAGCTTATGATATGATGAATTACACTTATTTGTAGTGCTTCCTATTCGTATTTATTTTTATACATTTTTCTCACATTTATTAAACTTAACTTTTTTCTCTTTTTTTATGTTTATGTTGCTAAAAAATCGAGAAAATATTTTATATATAAAATATTTAAATAGAATTTGTTTCATTAAAAAAAACATTTATCTCGATTTAACACATATATTAATTGTGTGTTTTTTTTTCCGAAAAAATCGAGAAAAATGATTTTGTCATATTTTAATGAAACAAATCTATTTTATATGTTACTTGTGTAAAATAAAAAAAACAAATTGTATTAAAATTTGACAATTTTATCTTATGTTTTGATTAGAAGGTAGATTCCAAAGTTTAAATTTCAAGTGGCGTAAAAAAAATTCAATATTTTAAAAATCAATTACACTTATTTGTAGTGCTTCCTATTCGTATTTAATTTTATACATTTTTGTCACATTTATTAAACTTATTACTTTTTTTTCTTTTTTTATGTTAATGTTGTTAAAAATAATCTAGAATTCTCATTTTTTTATTTCAAACAAATGACTTTCATTCATATATATTATATGTTAATTGTGTGAAATAAAAAACAAATTATATTGAAATTTAACCATTTTATCTGATCTCTTGATCTCTTTTCTGCACCCACTCGATGATGATGATGATGAAAGTGGGCTCTAGATGAGGATAGTTCTAGTCATGCCACGCCCGTTCAGAAATGCACATGCTCAATCTAACAATTTTCTTCTAACTTGAGTCAGAATGCCAGATGAAGATAAACACCTTTGAATGCGAAACCATTCATTTGATGAAAAAACGAAATCCCGTCAAGAAAACCTATAAAATTAACAGAAAACTACCCACCAACCTCCTTTAAAGTTCATTTGTTCCTCATACATAATCAACTTGAATGCTTCATTTATCTTGGTGCTGTTTTATCTTCTATTGTCGCTTTTAAAAATAGTTCAATTTTTGAGTTTGATATGAAGTTTTGGAGAAAGGTTATTTAATATAGGTTAAATTATTTTTTTATTGGTTAGAAAACATTTATTTATAATTAAAATATAGTCAATGCAAAAACCTGTGTAAATGGAACGCTAACAAGCTTAAAGACCTGCATACTTGAAATGACCAATGCATACTTTTTCTTACTTGCTCAAAATCAAATGTAATCCGGTTTTTGGAAAATATTTCACTCAAGGTCTATTTGTCATTTCACTAGAGACTTAAACAACTACTTGTGTTATATTCTGTTTTTTATTATCAAGTAATTTAATGGTTACTAATCGACGTATGCAAGTGATCATGGCAAAATTGAGCCAAATATTTATAGATAAAAATTGGAAAAAAATGATTTATTTTATTATTAAATTGATTGTCCGTTTTCTTATACAAGTTCATCAAAATAAATAAATTTAAATTCTTTGAATTCTTTACTGAAATATAGATTTATTTTTCTTACATTTAAACAATTTTATTATTACATTTATTGTTCATTATCTATTATTATAAAAAATCTATTTTAAAAATCTCAACAGATTTTTTATCCAACCAGGACATTTATCCGTAAAATTTTCGTTGGGACATTTATCCACAAGGTCTTTTATTTCAAAAATTAGAGCAGCGATGCTATCCGCTGAGGATTTTGTTCACCAGGGCGTTTTTCCATGGACGGCGATCCTGGGGGTTCCTGGAGTCCGGACACTCCCACTTTTTAGTAGTGAGGGGGTCCGCCTTAATGTGAGTCCCCCCCCCCCATTTTTTCATTAAAAACATTTTTGTACTCTTGTTTTGTTACGAGAATAATCGTTATTTTATCCCTAAACCACTGTGTACAGCTTTGCCTTCAGCTTCCCATTAAACACATTGGAATGTTTTCCCATTAATTGATTTAATTCTTATACATTTATTTATTTCTTCATTTATTCTTCACAAATATTCCCAATGTGACGTCATTGCGAGACTTGCAGACCACTTTTATGAATACTTAATTTCGTGCATCCCTGCATCAAGGCAGCTGCTTCACAGCCCTTGCTGCTGAAACTTTTCATGCACGCTCACACACACAAGAACACACACATTCATACTGTGTATATGGCATGTATTCATGGGAAGATAACTTAGAAGTTAACGTTTGTATTGTACACATGAACACTTTTTTAACACACACAAAGCCTGTACAACAAGATACAACCTTCAGATGTGAATACAAATACACATACACAAACATCGCATACACACTCACACCAGAATTATATCCTATTAAATTCTGAGTTCAGTATTCTTGTAAGAACATCATACAAACAGATCTTGTATGTGTTATGAGTGTGTTTATGTGTACGCGTGAGTTTGTGTGCATGGGCATGTTTGTGGATTCTTGTTCGGGATTTATGAAAAATAAACACTATTTCTTGAAGAGTTCTGCGCTGATTATGTAATCCTGGTGACTTATTGTAAGGAAGAATGCTGTTTGCCACTTGTTCATATGTCGAAGATCTCAAAGTTTGAGTTGCTGGTCGTCGATAGTTGACCCCTGCCCCTTCACTCGCTGAACTTACAAACACAAATACAAAC
>OX030963.1:6831810-6884310 GCA_943735955.1 Piscicola geometra
TGCTTTAACCGGAGCTAAAACTATTGATGCTTTATAACCGCTATGTGACATGAAAACTGCTCCACTCGCTAACAGCATGCTAACTCGAAATTTAAAAGTCCATGTTTTCATCTCCGCATTCAGAAGTTCTTCGCATGCTTCGAACGCAGCACACATGATGTGTCAAGGCTCTGCGTCCCTTCAAATTAGTTGTGACGCTGGTGACGTCACGATGAGGTTGTCCCTCTTGGCGTCTTCATGCGAAAGTGGCCGTCCAAAGGCAACCTTCACCTCACTTGCTTGAGTTTCCTAATACTTTTTGGCAAATTTACCTTCGCAATATAGGTGTTCATGCAGAGCAAGTAATTTGCAGGCAGACTATGATAAATTCTAATTTTAATTGAAAGGAGGAAACTCTCGAACGATCGGAAAACTATCAGAATTAATGAATGAAGGGATCTTGCGAGGACCACAATAAAATAAATAAATAATGCGTATTTATAATGCACCAAGGCACGCAACTGAGGCGCCACTCACACGACATAAGTCGTGAAACACCGCATCATCTACAACAGGTATATGATAGCTCACGGTTGGCTCAACAAGGATTCAAACTGGCGACCTTTAAGTTGAAGGTCCAACGACTTTACCATCTAAGCCAACCCGCTCGCCAAGAGACGTTTCAAACATCGACTCTTTCAAAAAGTTGTTCTAAGAGAATTCAACCAATTCCTAATATGCAGAACATTCAGTAGAATGTGAAAAAAAAATCTTCAATAAATAATAAACTAGGTGAAGAAGCCCTGCAAGAGTCTGTTTGGACACTCAAATTAACGAGTAGAAAAATTCCTCTTAAATTTATTAAATTTGGTATTGATTTTTTGAAAACATGTATAGTGGCAATGGGAAAGCAATAGTATTGAGTATCAAATTTGCTTTGTTTAAAATGTATTAACAATAAAGATATCAGTAGTTGGTATAAAAAGGTTTAGCAATACAGCAACCAATGCTGAGAAGTATTGCTCATACTGATATTTTAGCACATTAAAAAAATATTTTTGAAGTGCCTGCATATATTGTTATTTTATGGTAATAATTAGTATATATATTTATATATTATGGGTGAACAGATATGATCTAGGAGAAAAAGCCTCTTTATTAATTTTATTAAATCTTTAAAACGTATTAAATTCTGATAAATTGTTTCCACATATTTTTTAATTGTTTTAAATTCTAAAATAAAAATAAAAAACTCAGTTTTTTAGAAATAAATTTGAAAATTGTTAAATAGATGAACCAGACTTAATTCTTTGAGGAATATTTTCATATATATTTAATTATTTTGAATTGTTAAATATATTTTAAAAAGACTCAATTTTTAATATATTATTTTTTTTATTGTTAATAGATGAAGCGAACTTAATCATTAGAAAATTATTTTAATGAAACAAATAAATCATGAAACATAAATAATTTAAATCATAAAAATAAATAATTTAAATCATAAAAATAAATAATTTAAAATAAATTATATAACAGTAATAAGATCTTTTCTCCGAGAGGCTTTTTCTTTGTTTACCGAATGAGTGGCCAGATGGTTAACGACTTGCGGCTTAAAGCAATAGATAATGGGTTCGATTCCCACGCAACCTGACCGGTTATGGGGGATGTACACGTGTGTGTTAAAAGTGATTAGCCAAAAACCCCTTCCTACATCTTCCCGTTGAGTAAGAAAGATGGAAGAGCCTCATTTTGCAACTTTGAGTTTCTAGTGCATGAATATATGTATAAGAATTAGAGGTTGGACCGGGTACCCGATCTGACCGGGTACCCGCGGGACTCCCGCGGGAACGGGAATGAAAATTAATTTCGGGACGGGAAAAGTCGGGAACCATGAATAGGGAACGGGAACGGGAATCAACTTTTAAATCGGGAACGGGAATCAACTTTTAAATCGGGAACGGGAAAAACGGGAATAACAGTTATTGGGATTGGATTCTTTAACAATGATTTTTCAGCAAACTTCTAAGTATGGAAATCTTTATTTCATCGATACTCCGTACTTAAAATAAGTATTAAATGCAATAGAAATGTATAACGAAGCCACCATTGCCAATGTCGAAATCTCAAACACTACATTTGAAATTGTTATGGTGAGTCCAAAGATTAGGGAGATTAGAACAAATGGGTGATGATGAATACCTTTCAGATGAAATCAAAATGATTGCTCAGTTGATTTCGCCAAAGAAAAGATGCCATTGATCTTATTCATATGACAGCATGTCTGTTGCATCCCCAGTATGAAAGAATAATAGGAAAAAAGTTTGGGATAGAAAAGAAATAAATACCAAGACTTTCATTAGAGAAAGTTTAATTCTATTTTGTACAGCCAGACCAAGCTGCAGTGCCGTTGTGAAAAAAAACAAATGATGGTTATTTAGACTTATTATATTTGTTTTTATAACGTAAAAATTATAATAAAATTATTATACTATCAAATTATACAAATGATTTCATATTTGCAGTTGTGGAGAATAAGAATGTTGTCAAAAAACATATTTCTAACATTGAAGAATTAATAATGAACGAAGAAAAAAATTCAGAAGAGGAAGAATTGTACAAATATTCACAATTACGTCCCTAAAAATTGAAGATTATAAAGATGTTTTATTTTATTTGAATAAAATGAGCAATTTTAAAATACTACAAGAAGTAGCCAAAATTTTGTTTAGTATATTTGCAAGTTATATTCCCTGTGAACGGAAGTTTTCAATATGTGGTCGTTTAACTTCAGACCTAAAATCATCTCATTTGAAAGGTGAAAATCTTAACGGTTTAACCCGTGTGAAAAGCAATAAAGACTTGATTGAATTACTTAAAAACAATGACTAACTTAAATACATTCATTTCAATAAATATTTGAAATTTAAATTATGTTTTTTATTTTATTAAAAGAAATATTCTTTGACTTTCAAATAATAAATTTTAAGAAATGTTAGAACCAGCAAGTTTGTGACAGTGAAAACGGCAGCGAAAATGAATAAAAAAACAAGAAAGTTTCGGGAACGGGTCGTGACCGGGAATCGAGTTGCGGGAACGGGACGGGACGGGAAAACAAATTTCGGGAACGGGACGGGGCCGAGAATGAAAAATCGTCCATGTCCGACCTCTAATATGAATATATATATATATATATATGAATACAACTCAGCATGAAGTCGTAATCTCGAATAACTTATAAGTGGCTGCCAGCATGAGCGTGATGATGATGATGATTCCTAAGACAATAAAAACAATAGTGGCTACGTTGCGTCCATTAAAAGATAAGCCTTGAAATCATATTAAGTGAAGCAGTAAGTGAGTGAGTGAGTGAGTGAGTGAGTGAGTGAGTGAGTTAGTGATTGAGTGAGTGAGTGAGTGAGTGAGTGAGTGAGTGAGTGAGTGAGTGAGTGAGTGAGTTAGTGATTGAGTGAGTGAGTGAGTGAGTGAGTGGGTGAGTGAATGAGTGAGTGAGTGAGTGAATGAGTGAGTGAGTGATTGAGTGAGTGAGTGAGTGAATGAGTGAGTGAGTGAGTGAGTGAGTGAGTGAATGAGTGAGTGTGTGAGTGAATGAGTTAGTGAGTGAGTGAGTGAGTGAATGAGTGAGTGAGTGAGTGGGTGAGTGAGTGAGTGAGTGAGTGAGTGAGTGAGTGAGTGAGTGAGTGAGTGAGTGAGTGAGTGGGTGAGTGAGTGAGTGAGTGAGTGAGTGAGTGAGTGAGAGAGTGAGTGAGTTAGTGATTGAGTGAGTGGGTGAGTGAGTGAGTGAGTGAGTGAATGATTGAGTGAGTGAGTGAGTGGGTGAGTGAGTGAGTGAGTGAGTGAGAGAGTGAGTGAGTTAGTGATTGAGTGAGTGAGTGAGTGAGTGAGTGTTTTACTTGAGTGACTCAGACTGCATAAAGGCAATAGCACAGTGATTCTTCTCCATTGTATATGCATGAATGGGGCATTCATGTAGGACCTGAGTATGTGAATTTGAAATTGTGATCATCTGGCTTAATTATATACAATTCAAAGTCTCTAATATATTCATTAAAAATCTAAGAAAAACTGAAATATATATGCATATATACCTACATATATATGTTTGTTTATTTTATTTTCAAAAAGTAAATAAAAGGCTTCATGGTGTAGCGACATAAGTTGTGAGACGTGTGGCGACTTGACTGCCTGCTGCATAGGTCATCGTGTTGAGTTGCTGGCATGGAGTAGAAGTAGCTTTGCAAGCATGGAAAACCATCACCACTCCACCCCTTCCCCTTTCACTCCTTTCTCCACCTCTTCCTCCACTTCCTCATCTACCTCCTCTTCGACTCCTTCATCCACTCCCTCCAGCAGCATCCAACCTCCCATTGACGATGTTGAAAGCGTTTCTCAAACCGAAACTAACCACTTATCTTGGCAGGATAACTCTGGCATAGACACGCATGAAGTCAATGAGACCATCTCCACTTCACCATCAACTGAGCTTTCCACTCTCAAACCCCTTCCATCTGCCTCCAGCGCCAATCAATCTTGTGTCAGACTGAACTCTAACTCTAAAAAGCGTAAATTGAGGTTCCGTGAGCAGATGAGAACACTGGTCAGAAGCATCAGGAACGCATCGAAGGAAGACCCCCTGTGTCTGGTGGGTCTCGTCGCCAAAGAGGTGCCCAGCAGGGAGGAAGTGAGCAGACAGGCAGTTCTCTTGTTCGAAGACTTTCTCTTCCTGCGTCTGAAGCAGGCAGGCTTCGGTTTGCAGTACGACCCTGACGCAAACGAAGAGTACAACGACGACCACTCTTTCAGCAACGCAGACCCTTCCACCACCAGTGCTTCTGCCGTCACGAAGAATCAGACTTCAGTCCTCCACGCCGGCAAGGAGGCCTTCGAGTGGTACGAGAAGTGGCACGAGAAACGCTTGCGAGAGATGACCGACGTTGCGGTTGACTTGCATCTGATGGCCCTGCTCTACGAAACCAAGTATCCCAAGCTCTGCAAGTGAGGGGGAGGGAGGAGGGGTTGGCGGATAAGTGCCCCGGTGGATAAAATCGCCACGGATCAAAATCCTGGCAAATATTTTATTATTAAATTTATTATCCGTCATTGATTGTTAGTTCATTAAAATAAATAAATAAATGTAAACTCTTTGAATTCTTCACTTAAATATTAATTTGTTTTTTTAAAGTATTTATTTTATTATTAAATTGAGTGTTCATTTTTATTAATATAAAATGGATAACGTCTTTTTATTCGTTAAATTTCTGACGGGGCATTTATCCACAATGGCGTTAATCTCAAATCAGAGAGAGATGCCACCCGCTGGGCATTTTGTCTGTTTGCCATGAGGAGGGTGGGAGGTGGTGAAAAGGAAATGAGAGATTAATAAAAGTGAAATAGAGAGAGAAAAAAAAGAGTGTGTTAGTGGAAGTAATTCAGAGTAGAAGGGTTAGCTGTCATCTTTGGGGGGGGGGTATGTTGATTTAACGGAATTGCTCGCTTGATTGACTAGCTTTTTATTCTATTAACTAGCTTCATTGTAGCTAAGCTACATATTTCCTCTCATCCATTCACCAACACTCACACATACACACACACACACACACACACACACATACACACACACACACACACATACACACACACACACACACATACACACAAACACACACACACATACACACAAACACACACACACACAAACACACACACTTTTAATAAAGTGCTTATCAATACCGGCTTTAAAAAATTATTAAAGTTGATTAAATAATAATTTTTTACTGAAATTAATGAAAACAATATTAACAAAGTAGTGGGAAATAATAGATAAAAAAAATATTAGAAAAAGTAATTATTAAAATATTCATAAAAACGAGTTATCCAATGTAATCTAATGGCTCTTGAACTGGTCTGTAGGCGGACTCAAGCATTGAGACTGTGTCGTTTGAACAGTGCCTCGAAGCAAGCAGGTGAAGCGGATGAAAGCCTGTTCTGGACGCCCCTTCGATATTGTTTAATATTTGTTTCACTAACGAAGGCAAGCTTGAATGGCTTGGACTTCCTTGAGAGAGAATGTTGAGCGCACTTTAATGCAGTGAGCCTTCCTGATGCCTGCTTCAACAGTGTTGAAATGTGGCATTTGGTCGTTTAACGCTTTTGGTTGGAAGCTTACGAGTTTCATCGCATCAAACAAGATCTTTTTCCTTTTTCATCGACACCACTTGTGGAATGCTTCTATGAAAGTTGATTTCTTCCGAAACAATTTTGAGCCTCAGAGGATTTCAACCATTGGAAACTTGCAAGTCTTCAAACCACATCACAGTGAATTTCTTCTCCCATTTCGTCATGATCTTTATTTTCAAAACAAAATGCAAAATAAACGAACTTTGGGTCCTTAAAATATTTATAGATCATATTTCTATGTTTTGAAACTCGATCTGGAAACAGAAACTAAATCATTTAATGTATATTTACAAACGCACAAGGTTACAAAGCAACATAATTTGAAAAGAATATTTACTTTTATATAAATTATGAAATGATTTTCTATTTTATAAGTAGAATCTTTCACAAAATAACTAGCGCTCTTTAAAGTCAATTTAATTACATATGAAACAGCCATAATTGAGTGACGAATTCACTCAAATGCTTTTCGAAAGTCATTGACATCTTTTTTTGAAGGGGACGTTGAAACCTGTCATGATCACTATCTAATTGCATTCAGACCTGGTGTTTTTGGTTAAAGTGAATTGCACTCATAACTCACAATTTATAAAATATTTCTCAAACACAAAAGCAAAAACAATGGGAGTGGGATTGGCTTAGACGTCGAACCTGGTTGCCTGTTGGAATCTCTGATAAGCAGCCGTGAACTATCATATACCTAGTTTATATGGTGGAGTGATTGCAACGTGTGCATTGAGAGTCGTGTGGAGAGGCGTCTCTGGCGCATAAGAACCATTGTAACATGGCCTGCGTTTGTCAGGTTGTGAGTAGAATAAGCCCAAAAAAAACTTCATAGACCCCAACAACAACAACAATTAGATTAAAAACAACTACAAAAACCATAGAAACAACAACAACAATGACAACACCAGTAATAACAATAAAAACAACAACTACACCAACAAAAACAATAAAAACAACAACAAAAACAACTAAAACAACAACAACAACTAAAACAACAACAACTAAACCATCACCATCAACAACAACAACATCAACATCAACAACCACAACATCAACAACCACAACATCAACAACCACAACATCAACAACCACAACATCAACAACACCAACAACAACAACGCAGAAACGTGAGCAGCAACCTGCCAAGCGTCAAGAACGAACTGAACTGCAAGCGCTTCGTCTCCTCCTTCGGCGACTTCCTCTTCAAGAACAACAACGTCACGTGGGCGCGCATCGTCGCCATGTTCGTCGTGTCGGCCTCCCTGCTCGTCGAGTGTTGCGGCAACGACGACACGAGGTTCGTCAAGAGTTTCATGGCGGGCCATCGTGACGTCATTGAGAAGCACGTGGTCACGTGGGTGCAAGCTGAGGGAGGATGGGTGAGTGGGTGGGTGGAGGGAGGGAGAGTGTGTGGGCTGGAGAGATAACTGGGTGAGTGGATGGGTGAGTGGGTTGATCGAATGAATACTTGACTGGGTGTATGAAAGGAGTGATGGGTGAGTAAGAACGGGATGAATCAGAAGAGAGCGCATAGTTGAAGGACAGCGTTGTATTTCTGAATGAGTATCTCACACCACTCACCTCTCTTCAAGCACTACCTCTCACACCACTCACCTCTCTTCAAGCACTACCTCTCACACCACTCACCTCTCTTCAAGCACCACCTCCCTCCAGCGGAGTCTCTTGGACGTGAGCAGGGCGTACCTGCAGCAGACGAAGAGGTTGTGGACCTTCCTGTGGCTGGGCATGGCTTCTGCCCTCTTCGTCAGCCTCATCCTGACAGCTTGAATGTCCTTCGTTCAGTCTGTCCACCTTCTTTGACATCTTCATTACTCATTCTAAAAATATATAACAGCTTCAAGTTTAATTGTAATCTTTGCAAAAAAGCGTTACAATTTTTTTCACTAACAATGAAATGTATTGACAACATTCATCAAACTAACATGGCGCCAAAAGTTGAAATGAATTCAGGTTGTCACTCCATAAAATTTCTTCTGAGATATTGTGCTCACATATAAAAATATATGGTAACGGGTCCAAAAACTGGGATCCGAGGAACAGAACAGAATTATCAGTTCGCATTTTCAGATTGAGACGAATTGTAGTAATGTTTTTAATAAAAATATAATATATATTTATGCTTATGTGAGAAATTTTTATATATTTTTATCTAACAGAGTTGAAAATATATTTTTATTGCCAATCCCGCTAAAAACTAATTTCACTTGAAAATAATTTTATTGATTGGAATTATAGACATTAAAATAATTGAAATATTGTCAATTTCAACTTTTAATTATAATAAATTTCAATAAAAACTGGGATATTATTTATTTTTCACAAAAATATTTTCCCTATCCGGGTACTTGTTGCCATCCACACATGAAGTGGATCATTATAACTTTAATTACATATTAACAATAATTAAAATAGATAAAACACAAAATAACATAATAAGCGCTTCACAAACTTTTTCAGTGTAGTGGGGTTATTTTTGAAAGGTTTTAAACACGGCATTTTAGATGGATTATTACATTCAAAGTTGACCTTTGCATATCTTCATCGTGTGAACAATTTCTCGATAAAAATTAAAGAGTGAAGTCGTTTATATGAGAGGCATTCTGGTGAGCCAGATATGGGTGATAGTGCAATGGACGAGTGAGTACCAACAGAAGCCACAGATTTAAACAAAGTATAATTTTAAAAACATAAATTTTTTTTACATTTATCATATATAACTGCCAGCTGATAAGTTTAAAAGAACATTTAAATTTTGTTTCTAAATTATTTATTATGTCATTAGGTTTAAATGTCCGCTGAGAAGTGTATTTAAAGGCAAGACAACATCAATCAACGACTTCGAAGCGTTTCTGAAGCATCAGCGAGAGAACTAGAATGTCTTCAAGGCAGTTCGTTGTTCTGCCAATGTAGTTCCCAATGCACAAAAACACCTTGACACATCAAACTTGCACACAACATCTGCACACAACAGAGATCCTTTTCACTCAAACTTGTTCTCAACTCGGCTCTTCTTCTTTCCCACCACGACCACCATCAACGCCAGCCCCACCACCTCTGCCAACACGCCCAAAAAAGGCCACAAGGCTGCCAACCTGCCTGTGAAAGATGGATGGATGAATGGATGGATGGGCAGATGAAGAGATGGATGATGAATTAAGGAATGTACGCTGGAAGGAATTGCTCAACACGACTTTAATCTTACTGAATTCATAATATTTTTTACAAAATTTAATGCAAGAGTTCAAGGATGAGACATGAATTGGTTGAAATATAAGTTCGTGAATTAATGGATAGTTAAGTGAAAAATTAGATTAGTTAATAGATAAATAAATCAGTTGAATGAATTGACTTATGAATGTGATGCTGGATAAATGTATGGATAAATAGACGAAATGATGGATGGAAGATATGATGGGTGGAAGAAATGATGGATGGAAGATATGATGGGTGGATGAAATGATGGATGGATGGAATGATGGAAGAATAAACAACTTGATGAGTGAATGTATTTTCGGATAGATGGATGAATAGAGGTCAACTCTCAACAGACTGACTGTCAACTCTCAGGAGGATCGACATGGAGCTGTTGCCAATGCTGTTGTGAACTTGGCATGTGTAGGTGGCCTGGTCTGAGGTCTCTGTGTTGGAAATCTGAAAAATATGATTTGATTATTCAATAAACACAATTATATAGAGACCGACCAAAATTCGGTTCGGTTTCGGCGCCGAAATTGCCAATTTTCTTAGTTTCGGCAATTTTTCGTTTTCGGCCGAAAATAATTTTGTAATTTCGGGTCAATTTCGGTTTTGGCCGAAATGGATCTCATATTTACCGAAAAACCGAAATTTTTATTTATTTATGTAGTTTATCTGATATATCTGTATCCTCAATCGAACTATTAAGTTCGGATTCGATTCTCTATTAGATATCTATTAGTTATCGTGGTTGATTGATTTATGGGTGTCATCAGACTAATTATTCGAATAACATATACAAGCATCTGGAACAACAACCATGTATTTGAAATTTAAGTTAATTGGGATACGTTCAATGATGATATTTAACAAAACTTTTTTTAAGCAAATTCTATTTTTTAAAACCTTTGTTCAAAAAAATGTTATTGTCAAAAGTAAGTATCTGTATATCCTCAATCGAACTCGAATTATCAAGTTTGGATTCGATTTTCATCTCTATTAGATATCGTGGTTAATTGATTTATGGGTGACATAAGACTAATTGTTCGAATAACATATACAAGCATGTGGAATTCTAGATATCCATTCTTTGAAAAACACTATATATAAGTCGAAAGAACGAGAAGATTTGGCTTTGATTAATTAATTTTAAAAAAAAAGTGAGAATGTCGTTGAATCCAAAAAATGTTTGTTGTTGAAAAACTTTTATTTTTTGGCTTAAAATATACGCTGGTTTGGATTTACTTATGAAACTGGCATTGTCATCGTTGAATACTATTTTTTCATTTTTAATATAAGTTGGAAAACATTTCGGCTTCGGTTTCGGCCGAAAATCTGATTACAATTTTGGTTTAATTTCGGTTTCGGCCAAAAATTGATATCCAATTTCGGCCTAATTTCGATTTTGGCCAAAATAAAAATATCTGTTTCGGTCGGTCTCTACAATTATATAATAATAAAAATTATTTAAAAACTTATTGTTGTTGAAATCAGTGTTATTTTCGTTTCATAAAATAATTATAGTTTTTATTTCAGTTTCGTTTTGGAATTAATTATAGTTTTTATTCTCGTTTTCGTTTTGAAAATAATTAAAGTTTTTATTTTCGTTTTCGTTTTGAAAATAATTAAAGTTTATTTATTTATTTTAGTTTTGAAAATATATTAATTTACAACTTTGAACACTATTTTTTTATATCTAAAAAAATTAATTGATCATAAAATGAAACAGTAAAATAGAACTGTATATTAACAACAAATGAGTTTTAAAAATTAACAGTCAATTGAAATATTATAAGAATTGAGTACGTAAATTATTGAGTACTAACAAATTTGAAATATAATAACAAATTTACGATTAAAATAAGAGATAATTTAATTGACAAAGCGAAGCAGTAATAAAATAACGTTTTATAAATGGCGCTACCATAGATATCCTACAAACAACAAGTAGTATACTATATCTATGGGCGCTACTTTCATAAAGCCCAAAGATAATGTTCCTAACATAGACATATATTTTTTATATAAATTATACATTTACATATTATGGCATACTTTGAAATTTATGTAATTTTCGTTTTGAAAATACTTATAGTTTTTATTTCAGTTTCGTTTTGGAAATAATTATAGTTTTTATTTTCGTTTTCGTTTTGAAAATAAATTTAGTTTTTATTTTCGTTTTCGTGGAACGATTATTCAGAATTGTCGTTTTCGTTATGAAAATAACACTGGTTGAAATATGGATCTTCACCCTTCAAGCCACCTTGAGCACTGAAGTGCTGTAGTTTCTGTTCAGCTGAAGCAACTCGTAGTGGCGAGATCCTGCTTTCGTCACAAGCTTCACGCCGTTCCTGAGACATGTTTCATCGATTTAATTTCAAGATTGTTGAGTAGTGAGCTTGAGATTTCCAAGTAGTAGCACGAGCTCACAACATACCTGAGTTCGCGATTAACTTAAGTTTTTATTATATATTGGTGCGCATTGTACATGGGTGCGCATTATACATGGGTGCGCATTATACATGGGTGCGCATTATACATGGGTGCGCATTGTACATGGTGTTTTGAGGCACTTACTGAACGCTTCATCACCAACTATGCAAACACTCAAACCTCCACAACTACCTCTCCCACTCGTAACTTGTGGCCAGTGGGTAGGCGACCACTTCACACCTCAGAGAGACGTCGTCGTGCTCCGTCACCTTTATCGACTTGGTGGCGTAGGCTTTGATGAGAGGCTTGCCTGGAAATAGTGTGGTTGTGTGAGAAGATTATGGGCTTGTGTTGGAAAGTGGTGTGGTTGTGGTGGATTGAAGCTTGTGAAGTTATGGTAAAAAGCATAGTGGTTGTGGTGGAAAGTGATGTGGTTAGGATGGAGATTAGTGTGGAAAGAAGAAAAATTGTTGTGGAGTGTAATAGGTGTAAAATGGTTTGTGCGGATGTAATCGGAAATTTTGAAATGGTGTGCAGGGTAGTATTGTTGCATGGGTTGTTGTGTGCTTCCCAAGAGCTTTTTCTACTGTTGATGGACAGGTTGAAGCTCTTGTTGCCTGAGGAACAGTGGTACACTCCCAGGTCAGACGATTCTGAGGGTTGCACAAGTGATGGATGTGCTACAAGGACTCCAAAATACCCATAAAATCATTCTGTGCTCAACATGGGCGTATCCAGGGCGTAGCAAGACCCCTAAATCCATTCACTGTTTAACTGAATCATTTTCTCCGTTGAGCGCACGACACTTTTCTGTCACTAACATCCTAGCACACTTGAGCAAAAATGGCAGGCACCTTCTAGATTGGAACACACTCAACACACATCCAGCTACACAAATAAAAACACATCCAGCTACACAAATAAAAACACATCCAGCTACACAAATAAACACACTCACCCAAACAACTGACCACAGCACTTCCCTTTCTCCACAAACTCACACAGTCAACCACAGCATCTCCCCTCCCCCACAAACCAACACACTTGACCACAGCACCTCTCCTCCACCACAGCACTCTCACAACCGATGGAAGCAACCACCCATCACACACCCACCGGTCACAAGCACACTGAGCGACTGGTTGGAGGCGTCTAAGACATATTTTGAGGAGTTGTTGATGACGCTGTTGTTCCTCGACCAGGTGACGGTGGCGTTGTTCGTCAGTCCACAAGAGAGAGTGATGGCGGATGGGAAGTTGGTGGAGATGAGAGGGCTGGAAGAGAGGCCTGTGCGAGGAGTGGAGTGTATGCCTGTTGCTTAGTGCATGGAGTGGTGCATTGTTTCAACAAGCATGCTGGGTCTATTAAAAGCACATGAAGAGGGATTTAAGAAGCAATGAGAGCGCACTAGCATGCAGACATGCTGAACAGCTGCAGCACTGAAGCTTCATCAACACCTTCATCAACTCCAAGCACCTGAGAGGACTGTGAGGCAGATGATGACAAACTGCAAGCCCTGCATTTTCCTTCCAAGCACCCAAGATCATTCTGCATTTATATATGTATGCGGTAAATATATATACCAGTATGACAAGAAGATGTGTGGTTGTGTGCTCACATGCACTATGTCTAAGAAGCGACGGGGTTGTCATGGAGACGATGGAGAGCAGGTGAAACAACGAAGATGCACTGCATGATTGCTTGAACATCTGTGCCTCGTATGTTCCCAATCAGACTTCTCTCAGTGCTGTCTTGCAGGAGATGCCACTTCGAATTATCGACGACAAAGACCGATCGATGTTCAACCACCATTTACCCTCCATTGCGGTGCCAAAGGCTTCTGATAGACCTGTGCCTTCTTCCTCATCTCAACCTCTCTTCAAACCACGAAGAAGTTTTACACATTTTTCGAACCTCCCATGCTGGTGACTTCAACTGCCTCCCTAGATAACGACATGTCTTTGTTTCAAAAGAGATGCTCGTGTGTGGAGAGGAAGATCTGAAAGAGTCTGAAACTTCATTCTGGTCTCAAGCAGTGTGCCTTTCTTTGTGAGTTCGTTTAAGATGATAGGCGCCAACACGGTTGCCATTTAAACATTATTATTATTACAGTTTCCATAAGCGAGTGGCCTTGAAGCTCGTCCGGGGTTACGCCACGTCACTAATATTCGACGTCGTATTGAATTGTATTCAAACAAACATGGAGGGCTCAATGCTCGATGGAGGCTGTGTGGAACCTCATGCACCCAACTGTACTCCAAATTCAACATCATCATCATCACCATCAAATGGGCGCGTGTAGGAGGTCAGAAAGCTTATTTTCCGCGACATGACCAAATTGATTCTCTTCTGCTTTCTCTTCACTGCAAAGAAGTCAAGCTTTTCAATGCTACCTCGGGTATCCATGATTTGCAGCCGTAGAGCAAAACTGAGATGCAAGCGGCTTGAAAGATGCGAATCTTGAGATCTGTGTTCAGCTTGGGTGAGCGAAGAAACTTTTGTAGCTTCGTGAAAGCTGTCCATGCAAGGCCGATTCGGATTCGGGTTCTGACATCGTGATCAGTGGATGCAAGGTTTTAAGTCATCCACGATTGCGATGTCCTGACCATCGATGAAAAGCCTTGTCGCCAGTGGTGAGATAGAAGGATCTGATATAAATTATATATTGAGTTGATTGCTTGCTTGCTTAAGACGCATCTGTTCTGTCTTTTTGACATTTATCTCTAGTCCAACCGTATGAGCACAAACTCTCAAGGCATTCAACAAATAACACCTCGTGATTAAAGTTTTTTCGTGAAAAGAATTGCAGGCGTGTGTTCGGAAGTACAGGACTGTTTGTTACTGGGAATTGTTCTCATGTTGATTGTTAAAGCGTGAAAATGAAGTCAAATGAATCAATCGTCGTTAGAGGGGCCTAAATAATAAGCAATAACAACAATTTCAATAACAGTAAGGACAAATAATAAGTATAAGAAGAACAATAAATAGTGAGTTAGCAATGTTAATCATGATCGAGGGCGGGCAAGGATGCTGGAATGGGCAGATATCACAAGGGGACGATGGGACGGCAACGAAGGAGACCGCTCGACACTCGCTCACACCTCGCTCAAACATGCAAGCAGCTTGAGCATAAGAAGTCAACACGAATAATGCAAATAAAACTTCAAATCATGCCTTCCATTAATTTCTTCAACGCGCCCAATAAAATCATCCTTATCATCATCATAACCATCATCAGCATCATCATCACCATCTTCCTCATCCTAACCATCACCACCATCATCATGACCATCATGACCCTCATACTCATCATCTTCATCATCACCATCATCCTCCTTCTTCTCATCATCATCATCATCATCATCATCACCATCATCATCATTACAAATTCTGCTGTGGGGCCTTGAAAGATGGTGCAGTGTTGTAAATGGAATGTTTTTGAAACGCCAAGTAATTGAAGTTAGCTTAGGCATAGTAGTAGTAGCATGATGTCGTCGTAATGAATTGAGATTGCAAGATCACAGGACGTCTCTCAAGAAACCTCTCAAATACTTCCTCATCGAGCCTGTGTACATGATGCAAGCAGATGTGCAGTGTTCATCCGCTTGCTGATCAATGTGCATGGTGGTGTGGTGGTTGCATGGTGGCATGGTGGTTGCATGGTGGCATGGTGGTTGCATGGTGGTGTGGTGGTTGCATGGTGGTTGCATGGTGGCATGGTGGTTGCATGGTGGCATGGTGGTTGCATGGTGGTGTGGTGGTTGCATGGTGGTTGCATGGTGGTGGCATGGTGGTGTGGTGGTTGCATGATGGTGTGGTGGTTGAATGGTGGCATGGTGGTGTGGTGGTTGCATGGTGGTTGCATGGTGGTGTGGTGGTTGAATGGTGGCATGGTGGTTGCATTGTGGTGTGGTGGTTGCATGGTGGTGTGGTGGTTGCATGGTGGCATGGTGGTTGCATGGTGGTGTGGTGGTTGCATGGTGGTGTGGTGGTTGCACGGTGGTGTGGTGGTTGCATGGTGGTTGCATGGTGGTGTGGTGGTGGTGTGGTGGTTGCATGGTGGTGGCATGATGGTGTGGTGGTTGCATGGTGGTGTGGTGGTGGCATGGTGGTGTGGTGGTGGCATGGTGGTGTGGTGGTGGCATGGTGGTGTGGTGGTGGCATGGTGGTGTGGTGGTTGAATGGTGGTGTGGGGGTGGCATGGTGGTGTAATGGTTGCATGGTGGTGTGGTGGTTGCATGGTGGTGGCATGGTGGTGTGGTGGTGGCATGGTGGTGTGGTGGTGGCATGGTGGTGTGATGGTTGAATGGTGGTGTGGGGGTGTACATGATGCAAGCAGATGTGCAGTGTGCATCCGCTTGCTGATCAATGTGCATGGTGGTGGCATGGTGGTTGCATGGTGGTGTAATGGTTGCATGGTGGTTGCACAGTGGTGTAGTGGTGTGGTGGTTGCATGGTGGTGTGGTGGTGGCACGGTGGTGTGGTGGTGGCATGGTGGTGTGATGGTTGCATGGTGGAGTGTGGTTGCATGGTGGTGTGGTGGTTGAATGGTGGTGTGGTGGTGGCATGGTGGTGTGGTGGTTGCACGGCAGTGTGGTGGTTGCATGGTGGAGTGTGGTTGCATGGTGGTGTGTGGTTGCATGGTGGTTGCATGGTGGTGTGGTGCTTGCATGGTGGTGTGGTGGTTGCATGGTGGTGGAGTGTGGTGGCATTGTGGTGAAATAGAAGTGTGGTACGGTGGTGTGGTCTGGTAGAGGAGTGCAGTGGCAGACGGATGCACTCAGAGGAGCTCCCTGAGCGACAACGAGGGCAGCACGGCATCCACCCTGTTCAGCCAGAAGTTTGCGCACTGGCTGTGGTACTGTCTGCCCGCAAACTCCAGCTTGTCTAACAATGTCTGTCTAGACTCTGTGTGAGACATCTGTCTAGACTCTGTCTGAGATGTCCGTCTAGACAAATTCTGAGACGTCCGTTTAGACTCTGTCTGAGACGTCTGTCTAGACACCTGAAAGTGTTTGTTGTCACTTTTGATGTTGTGAGAGGGCCTCTTAAGTTGGAACATGGTCGCTTCAATCCTCTCTATCGCACCAGTCTCCCGTCTCGCATCATCATCAGCACCACCCGAGTTTATGTTGTTGTTGTTGTTTTTGGTGGCGTTGTTGTTGTTGTTATCGATGTTGTTGTTGTTATCGATGCTGTTGTTGTTGTTGTCAACACTGAGCAAACACAGGCCACACGAAGACTTGATCGAGTTGAGGTGTTGTTGTGTGATGAGCAGGTGGTCGTAGTAGTGGTTGTTGTTGTTGTTTTTATTGTTGCTGTTGTTGGTGGTAGTGCCACACTCCACCTTTATCAACTGTGTGTCATGTGATTTGTATTAGCACATAGTCCAACTAACTCTATCATCACCAACATCAGCATGTTATTACCATCGCCACTCCAACAATACACCATCAAAATTACTATAATAAAGACTAAACATCACCACAAATATCATCATCACCATCATCATCATCATCATGAGCACCGGTTGGACGAGGTGTGGCAGGAGGAAGTGCATTCCTGACCACAGATGCTCGATCGAAGCCTTGTGTCGAAGAAGGCCCTCTGAGCTGACGACTGTGGTGGTGGTGGTTGGTGATGGTTGGGTTGGTGGTAATTGGGTTGGTGGTGGTTGGGTTGGTGGTTGGTTGGGTTGGTGGTGGTTGAAGTGGTGGTGGTTGGGTTGGTGGTGATTGAATTGTAGTGGAGAAAGTGGTGATGGTAGTGAAAGTTGTTGAGTTGGTGGCAGAGAAGTTGGTTGCGGTGAAAAAGATTAGGTTGGTAGAAGTGGTAGTGGTAGGAGAAGTTGTTAGGTTGGTAGGAGTAGTAGTGGTAGGAGAAGTTGTTAGGTTGGTAGAAGTGGTAGTGGTAGGAGAAGTTATTAGGTTGGTAGGAGTGGTAGTGGTAGAAGTTGTTAGGTTGGTAGGAGTGGTAGTGGTAGGAGAAGTTGTTAGGTTGGTAGGAGTTGTTAGGTTGGTAGGAGTGGTAGTGGTAGGAGGAGTTGTTAGGTTGGTAGGAGTGGAAGTGGTAGGAGAAGTTGTTAGGTTGGTAGAAGTGGTAGTGGTAGGAGAAGTTGTTAGGTTCGTAGGAGTGGAAGTGGTAGGAGAAGTTGTTAGGTTGGTAGGAGTGGTAGTGGTAGGAGAAGTTGTTAGGTTCGTAGGAGTGGTAGCGGTAGGAGAAGTTGTTAGGTTGGTAGGAGTGGTAGTGGTAGGAGAAGTTGTTAGGTTGGTAAGAGTGGTAGTGGTAGGAGAAGTTGTTAGGTTGGTAGGAGTGGTAGTGGTAGGAGAAGTTGTTAGGTTGGTAGGAGTGGAAGTGGTAGGAGAAGTTGTAAGGTTGGTAGGAGTGGTAGTGGTAGGAGAAGTTGTTAGGTTGGTAGGAGTGGAAGTGGTAGGAGAAGTTGTTAGGTTGGTAGGAGTGGTAGTGGTAGGAGAAGTTGTTAGGTTGGTAGGAGTGGTAGTGGTAGGAGAAGTTGTTAGGTTGGTAGGAGAAGTTGTTAGGTTGGTAGGAGTGGTAGTGGTAGGAGAACTTGTTAGGTTGGTAGGAGTGTTAGTGGTAGGAGAAGTTGTTAGGTTGGTAAGAGTGGTAGTGGTAGGAGAAGTTGTTAGGTTGGTAGGAGTGGTAGTGGTAGGAGAAGTTGTTAGGTTGGTAGGAGTGGTAGTGGTAGGAGAAGTTGTTAGGTTGGTAAGAGTGGTAGTGGTAGGAGAAGTTGTTAGGTTGGTAGGAGTGGTAGTGGTAGGAGAAGTTGTTAGGTTGGTAGGAGTGGTAGTGGTAGGAGAAGTTGTTAGGTTGGTAAGAGTGGTAGTGGTAGGAGAAGTTGTTAGGTTGGTAGGAGTGGTAGTGGTAGGAGAAGTTGTTAGGTTGGTAGGAGTGGTAGTGGTAGGAGAAGTTGTTAGGTTGGTAAGAGTGGTAGTGGTAGGAGAAGTTGTTAGGTTGGTAGGAGTGGTAGTGGTAGGAGAAGTTGTTAGGTTGGTAAGAGTGGTAGTGGTAGGAGAAGTTGTTAGGTTGGTAGGAGTGGTAGTGGTAGGAGGAGTTGTTAGGTTGGTAGGAGTGGTAGTGGTAGGAGAAGTTGTTAGGTTGGTAGGAGTGGTAGTGGTAGGAGAAGTTGTTAGGTTGGTAGGAGTGGTAGTGGTAGGAGAAGTTGTTAGGTTGGTAAGAGTGGTAGTGGTAGGAGAAGTTGTTAGGTTGGTAGGAGTGGTAGTGGTAGAAGAAGTTGTTAGGTTGGTAGGAGTGGTAGTGGTAGGAGAAGTTGTTAGGTTGGTAGGAGTGGTAGTGGTAGGAGAAGTTGTTAGGTTGGTAGGAGTGGTAGTGGTAGGAGAAGTTGTTAGGTTGGTAGGAGTGGTAGTGGTAGAAGAAGTTGTTAGGTTGGTAGGAGTGGTAGTGGTAGAAGAAGTTGTTAGGTTGGTAGGAGTGGTAGTGGTAGGAGAAGTTGTTAGGTTGGTAGGAGTGGTAGTGGTAGGAGAAGTTGTTAGGTTGGTAGGAGTGGTAGTGGTAGGAGAAGTTGTTAGGTTGGTAGGAGTGGTAGTGGTAGAAGAAGTTGTTAGGTTGGTAGGAGTGGTAGTGGTAGAAGAAGTTGTTAGGTTGGTAGGAGTGGTAGTGGTAGGAGAAGTTGTTAGGTTGGTAGGAGTGGTAGTGGTAGGAGAAGTTGTTAGGTTGGTAGGAGTGGTAGTGGTAGGAGAAGTTGTTAGGTTGGTAGGAGTGGTAGTGGTAGAAGAAGTTGTTAGGTTGGTAGGAGTGGTAGTGGTAGAAGAAGTTGTTAGGTTGGTAGGAGTGGTAGTGGTAGAAGAAGTTGTTAGGTTGGTAGGAGTGGTAGTGGTAGGAGAAGTTGTTAGGTTGGTAGGAGTGGTAGTGGTAGGAGAAGTTGTTAGGTTGGTAGGAGTGGTAGTGGTAGGAGAAGTTGTTAGGTTGGTAGGAGTGGTAGTGGTAGGAGGAGTTGTTAGGTTGGTAGGAGTGGTAGTGGTAGGAGAAGTTGTTAGGTTGGTAGGAGTGGTAGTGGTAGGAGAAGTTGTTAGGTTGGTAGGAGTGGTAGTGGTAGAAGAAGTTGTTAGGTTGGTAGGAGTGGTAGTGGTAGGAGAAGTTGTTAGGTTGGTAGGAGTGGTAGTGGTAGGAGAAGTTGTTAGGTTGGTAGGAGTGGTAGTGGTAGGAGAAGTTGTTAGGTTGGTAGGAGTGGTAGTGGTAGAAGAAGTTGTTAGGTTGGTAGGAGTGGTAGTGGTAGAAGAAGTTGTTAGGTTGGTAGGAGTGGTAGTGGTAGGAGAAGTTGTTAGGTTGGTAGGAGTGGTAGTGGTAGGAGAAGTTGTTAGGTTGGTAGGAGTGGTAGTGGTAGGAGAAGTTGTTAGGTTGGTAGGAGTGGTAGTGGTAGAAGAAGTTGTTAGGTTGGTAGGAGTGGTAGTGGTAGAAGAAGTTGTTAGGTTGGTAGGAGTGGTAGTGGTAGGAGAAGTTGTTAGGTTGGTAGGAGTGGTAGTGGTAGGAGAAGTTGTTAGGTTGGTAGGAGTGGTAGTGGTAGAAGAAGTTGTTAGGTTGGTAGGAGTGGTAGTGGTAGAAGAAGTTGTTAGGTTGGTAGGAGTGGTAGTGGTAGAAGAAGTTGTTAGGTTGGTAGGAGTGGTAGTGGTAGGAGAAGTTGTTAGGTTGGTAGGAGTGGTAGTGGTAGGAGAAGTTGTTAGGTTGGTAGGAGTGGTAGTGGTAGGAGAAGTTGTTAGGTTGGTAGGAGTGGTAGTGGTAGGAGGAGTTGTTAGGTTGGTAGGAGTGGTAGTGGTAGGAGAAGTTGTTAGGTTGGTAGGAGTGGTAGTGGTAGGAGGAGTTGTTAGGTTGGTAGGAGTGGTAGTGGTAGGAGAAGTTGTTAGGTTGGTAGGAGTGGTAGTGGTAGGAGAAGTTTTTCGATTAATGGTGAAAAGCAAGAAGGCGGCGGTAGAGTCAGAGAGGGTGGATGGGGGTGCAGCGGGTGATAGGGAGTAGGAACATCGGAAGATTCATGATCAGCTCATCTCTCCATCCCAGTACCAAGCCCTTCACAAAAGCCTGTTAACACACCCTCAACCTTCAACTAAAGCACAACATCGACCTCCACAGCCCCCTCCTTCCCACCAGCATCATCATCATCACTCACACCAGCATCATCATCATCACTCACACCAGCATCATCATCATCACTCACACGAGACTCTCATCTGGTAGAAGATCCTGCTCGCCAGACTGCACACTGCATCCACGTCTGCGTGGTTCAGTTATCTCGTGGACTCACACACACACACACACACACACACACACACACACACACACACACACACACACACACACACACACACACACACACACACACACACACACACACACACACACACACACACACACACACACACACACACACACACATACACACACTAGAGACCGACCGAAATTCGGTTCGGTTTCGGTTTCGGCGCCGAAATTGCCAATTTTCTTAGTTTCGGCCTTTTTTCGGTTTCGGCCGAAAATAATTTGGTAATTTCGGCTCAATTTCGGTTTCGGCCGAAATGGATCTCATATTTACCGAAAAACCGAAATTTTTATTTATTTATGTAGTTTATCTGATATATCTGTATCTTCAATCGAACTATTAAGTTCGGATTCGATTCTCTATTAGATATCTATTAGTTATCGTGGTTGATTGATTTATGGGTGTCATCAGTCCAATTATTCGAATAACATATACAAGCATCTGGAACAACAATCTATTTGAAATTTAAGTAATTGGCATACGTTCAATGATGATATTTAACAAAACTTTTTTTAGGCAAATTCTATTTCTTAAAACATTTGTTTGAAAAAATGTTATTGTCAAAAGTAAGTATCTGTATATCCTCAATCGAACTCGAATTATTAAGTTTGGATTCGATTTTCATCTCTATTAGATATCTATTAGATGTGATGGGAAAGTTAAATGCATCTTTGGCAATGATCCAGATTTATTAGAGGTACACACACACACACATACACACACACACACACACACACACACACACACACACACACACACACACACACACAAACACACACATTATTCGAATAAGATATACAAGCATGTGGAATTCTAGATATCCATGCTTTGAAATATAAGTTGAAAGAACGAGAAGATTTGGCTTCGAATAATTAATTCAAAAATAAATTGTGAGAATGTCGTTGAATCCTATTTGGAAGTTTTTTTACAAAATGTCAGTCTGACCAAAGCAAAGCCTGACAACATCAATAAATTTTTGTTAAAAAACTTTTATTTTTGGCTTAAAATATACGCTTGTTTGGATTTACTTATTAAACTGGCATTGTCATCGTTAAATACTATTTTTTCATTTTTAATAAAAGTTGGAAACAATTTCGGTTTCGGCTTCGGTTTCGGCCGAAAATCTGATTACAATTTCGGTTGAATTTCGGTTTCGGCCGAAAATTTATATTCAATTTCGGCTTAATTTCGGTTTCGGCCGAAAATGGGATTTTAATTTCGGCCTAATTTCGGTTTCGGCCGAAATAAAAATATCTGTTTCGGTCGGTCTCTAACACACACACACACACACACACACACACACACACACACACACACACACACACACACACACACACACACACACACACACACACACACACACACACACACACACACACACACACACACACACACACACACACACACACACACACACACACACACACACACACACACACACACACACACACACACACACACCTTTCATATGTGCGACAAAGGAGGGCACTTTGACGAAGGGGTCGAAGGCCTGGTGTGTCTCTGTGGGGTGGTTGAGGTGGAGAAGAACATCTAAATAGACGCTGATGATGATGATGATGATAATGATGATGCTGATGTTGTTGCAGATGATAATGATGCAGATGATAATGATGCAGATGATAATGATGATAATGATAATGATGCTTCTGCTGATGATGACGTTGACTCACCTGCGAGGTCAATGAGGTCAAAGGTTTCCTTCAAGAGACCTTGAATCCTCTCCAAACACCTCCGCCACGTCTCCTCATGCTGGTCCCTGTCCTGTGTGTGTGTGTGTGTTCATGTGTTTGTGTGTGTGTGTGTATTTATGTATGTATATTTAAGTGGCGAAGCGCACACGCATATGTGTGCGTGACGCAGAAAAGGTTAAATTGTATATACACACTAGAGGTCGGATATGGACAATTTTTATTCCCGGTCCCGTACCGTTCCCAAAATTTTTTTTCCTGTCCCGTCCCGTTCCCGATGAGACATCAGTATTTCGCTTCCCGTCCCGTCCCGTTCCCAATGGGCCATCAGAATTTTGATTCCCGTCCCGTCCCGTTCCCGCAACTCGATTCCCGGTCCCGACCCGTTTCCGAAATTTTTGTTTTTCAATCAATCAATCAATCACTAATGATTTGTATAGCGCCCTTTACTAAGTGAACAAAGGCGCTCTTCAAATAAATTTGTTAAATAAAACGGTTTTTAGACCATTACCAATATATGTATATATATAAATTAAAATATATATATAAACACACGATCAACCTCAATAATCCAACCTCACCCACCCCACCATGACAATCACTGCCAAAAAATCACTATCACCATAAATAAAAAATTCTTTCATCACCACAATACCAACACTCATACCACAGCACAATCATTACCACATCATCCTCAAAACACAATCATCATTCTTCTCAATTTTCTGTCTTGCCACTGGTGCCGAGGCTGCGAAAAAGGGTGAAGGAGAAGTCTTTGCCAACGCTGGTACTGCTGCTGCTATGGAAAGCTTTCTCCTTTATCCTTTCTCCTTGAGCGCTTTGATTCCCTGCGGCCATCTTGGTCTGCTGCGGCCATTCTCGACAGATTCAAAACAACCAACATTTGCACTAAAAACATTCTAATTAATTATATTTAATTTTTATTTAGACTTTAGATTCTAAAATTTTAATATATTATACCCAAAACCGTTTATTCCACAAATTTATTTGAGCGGCTGCCAAAATGGCAGCCGCTAACCAAAGATTCAAATATATATTCATTTTCGCTGCCATTTTCACTGGTCCCAAACTTGCTAATCCTAACATTTCTTAACATTTATTATTTTAAAGTCAGAGAATATTTCTTTTAGCAAAATTTAAAAAACTGATTTAAATTTCTCTTTTAGCAAAATTTAAAAAACTGATTTAAATTTCAAATATTTATTGAAATGAAAGTATTGAAGTAAGTCATTGTTTTTGAGTAATTCAATCAAGTCTTTATTGATTTTCACTCGGGTTAAACCGTCAAGAATTTTAACTGTCAAATGAGATGATTTTGGGTCTGAAGTTAAACAACCACATGTTGAAAAATTCCGTTCACAGGGAATAGAACTTGCAGGTATATTAAACCAAATTATGGCTACTTATTGAAATATTGGAAAATTACTTATTTTACTCTAATAAAATAAAATATCTTTATAATCTTCAATTTTGTTGAGACGTAATTGTGAATATTTGTACAGTTCATCCTCTTCTGAATTTTTTCTTCGTTCATTATTATTAATTGCTCAATATGGTTGGAAATTTGTTTTTTGACAACATTCTTATTCTCCAAAACTGCAAATATAAAATCATTCGTATAATTTGATAGTATAATAATTTTATTATAATTTTTACGCTATCAAAATAAACATAATAGGTTTAAATGACCATCATTTAATTTCTTTCTCAACGGCACTGCAGCTTTGTCTGGCTGTAGAAAATATAATTAAATATTAAATTTTCTCTAATGAAAGTCTTGGTATTTATTTCTTTTCTATCCCAAACTTGTTTCTTATTATTCTTTCATACGGGGGATGCAACAGACATGCTGCCATATCAATGGGCATATTTTATTTTGTCGAAATTATCAACTTAGAAATCATTTGGAAATAAATCATTCAAATTCAAAGTATTAATTTATAAAATATAAATAATATAACTGACCATTTTGATTTAATCTGACAAGTTTTCCTCATCACCCATTTGTTCTAATCTCCCTAATATTTGGAATCGCCATAACAACTTCAAATGTAGTGTTGGAGATTTTGACATTGGCAATGGTGGCTTAGTTATACATTTCTATTGCATTTGATACTTGTTTTAAGTAAGGATTATCGATGAAATAGAGATTTACATACTTAGAAGTTTGCTGAAAAATCATTGTTAAAGAATCGAATCCCAATAATTTGTATTCCCGTTTTTCCCATTCCCGATTTAAAAGTTGATTCCCGTTCCCGATTTGAATGTTGATTCCCGTTCCCGATTTGAATGTTGATTCCCGTTCCCGTCCCGAAAACCTATTCCCGGTTCCCGACTTTTCCCGTCCCAAAATTAATTTTCATTCCTGTTCCCGTGGGTACCAGGTTAGATCAGGTACCCGGTCCGACCTCTAATACACACCTAAGTTACATTCTTTAACAGCAAACAATGAAACACTGACTACAGTAACAACATCGACAATGCCTTCACATTGCATGCGCTTGTCACTGGACACGAGGCGGCAGACAAAGCCGCACTTACCGCAAGCGAAGACGAAACACGTTGGCTACGGTCCAGCCACCGCATTCTACCTCAACGAAAGTTCCAGTTGGAGCGGTAAAGAATACACCAGACCACTTCTAGGAGTGCCCGAGAAGCGGCAAAAAGAGAGAGGAGCTCATCCACACCAACCAATGCGATGAGGCTCTAAGAGAGGGGAGCTCATCCACACCAACCAATGCGATGAGGCTCTAAGAGAGGGGAGCTCATCCACACCAACCAATGCGATGAGGCTCTAAGAGAGAGAGGGAGGCGTTCAGGATCTTACAACGCATGAGACCAGGATGGATCGGATAAGCGGAAGAAGCACTCTGAATGCGACTACATCGACAACATTATATATACAAAAGAATAACTTCAACTACAACAACAACAGTATTATATATACAAAATAATAACTACAACAACAATATTAACAACCTCGACGTGGTTTGAGATGCCGAAGTACCTGTCGCCCACCAGAGAGACCCCCAGTGAGGTGTTGAAGATGGAGGGAGGAGTGGGAGGGAGGGGTGTGGTGGAGGGAAAGGTGGAAGGTAGTGGTGTGGTGAAAGAGGGAGATGAGGCAGGAAGTGGTGTGGTAAAGGAGGGGGGTGTAGAAATGAGAAGTGAATTGAGAACCGATGTGGTAGGTATGGTTGTGATGAAAAGAGATGTAGTGGAGGTTGTTTCAAAAAGCGATGCAGTGGCAAGTGGTGTAGAGAGGGCCTCTGTCGCAGTGTGGTCTATTGAGGCATTGGCTGCAGTGGCGTTCAACTCGTGTGTGAAGGAGTTGCTGTTGACGATGCAGAAGAGGTCCATGCTTGCATCCGAACTGATGTGAATGGTGGTGTTGCGTGGTTGATCCGACAGTAATAAAATATTATTCAAGCCAAAATAAAAGAATGAACACAAATAATATAGTAAGACCGCAAAACCCTGTATAAAGCAAACCCATGTATGAGACGTGCCAAGTTATTCAAAGATTAAACAAAATTCCGGTCTTAAGAACTTCTGATCACGGGGCTTAAGGTTCTCTTGGCAGCGCCCATCTCGTCTCCAAGGAATGCAGGCTGTTTGGGTCTGTGAGAATCGAGTCCATGATGCATGGCTATGAGCCGCGAGTCGTTAACCACTCGGCGACCCGTTCACTCAAGGGAACTTTTTAAAAAAAAGAAAAATTTATTTGAAAGAAACTCTTAAGTAAGACCAAAGTGCGTGAGTGGAAAGCATCCTTTGGATTCAAAGAATAGTGCCAAATGGATGCAAAGGTCTCCATTGAGTTCCAACATTAAAGGCCAGGAAGATGAAACTCATGAAGGCAAGGCTACATGGTGTAGTCTGGTCGCTGATACAGCAGTGACGCAATGGTTTTTTCAAATAGCGAAGCATTAAACTTAATATTTCCTATTTTAAAAACAAAATATTTAAAAAGTGCGCTTTATACATGGTATTTCACGACAACAATAATTTAAAAACAACCACAATAACAACAACATCAACCACCTGCTCCTCTGCTGTTCGATGCCCTCTTCTATCGTCGCTGTCGAAGGCACCTTGTTCTGTGCAACATCAACAACAACTATTATACCAACAACAACAACTATTATACCAACAAGAAAAATTGCTACTATTAATATTGTCCGTTTATTATAATTATTCTTATTATTATTGTTATTAACAAAAAAACAACAGTAAACTAAAAAGAAGCCATCTCAACGCACCATTCTCAGCTCCAAACTCTTGACCGACTGCACTTCAACGCTGCTGAACCCGTAATCATCATCATCATCGTCATCATCATCATTATCATTATCAACACCCCCCAAAATATGTTTGATGCTAGTAGTAGTAGTAGTAGTATCGGGAGAGGAGACCATATTGGAAACAAAAGAGTCCTCGTTGCCATCACCCCCTACAACTGCACCACTGACTCTGCACACAGAATCATTATCATCACCACCACCAGCACTACTACTATCACCGCCAGCAATACTACTACCAGCACCACCAAGACTACTACTATCAGCACCGGCAAAGACCGAGGGCTGGACCTCTTGAATGGAGTGGAAGATGCCCCTGAAGGGGTGGTACTTGTCGGTGTGCCTGCTGCTGCTGCTGCCAGTTGAGAGGTTCATTGCAGTGGCCGTGGTGATGGAAGTAGGGGTGGAGGCAGTGGTGGTGCTTGCATGGCTGACGAACGAACCGAAATCATCATCATCATCATCGCCACCTGCAACCACTAAATTATCGCTGAACAAACGTCCCCTCTCCTTCACACCCCTTTCTTCACCCATCCCCTCACCACCTACCTTCCATCCACCAACCTCCACACCACCCATCTCCCCTCCACCTAACTTCCATCCACCCACCCTCTCACCACCCATCTCCCCTCCACCTAACTCCCATCCACTCACCCCCTCACCACCCATCTCCCCACTTCCTAACTCCCATCCACCCACCCCTCCACTTCCTACCAGCCTTCCACCTAACTCCCATCCACCCACCCCTCCACTTCCTACCAGCCCTCCACCTAACTCCCATCCACCCACCCCTCCACTTCCTACCACCCCTCCACCCACCCCTCCACTTCCTACCACCCCTCCACCAAAGCACATAGCATTTCCTCTGGACACAGCCATAACGTTCGTATTATCACTCAGGTTTGCACTGAGTTGTGTGTTCTGAGATTCTTTGTACGGCATGCTTGCCATCGTGAAGTCACCAAAATCATCCTCATCACCACCTCCCTCATAATCATCATCACCTCCACCATTCCCTTTATCATCATCAGCACCAACATCAACTGGCTTGCACTCTAAAGAAGCAAGGTGGGGGTGGTATGTGGGTGCATGCATGGAATGCTGAGTGGTGTTTGTTGCTGTTGTTGTTGATGTTGTGTTTAAGATGTTGTTGTTGTTGTTGTTTTCCAACTCTCTAAATATAGAGTACTTGTCTATCTCGTTCATGTTGTTCTTGTTGGTTGTTGTTGAAACTTTTGAGGATGTTGATGATGTAATTAGTGTTGATTTTGTTGTTGTTGCTGCTGTTGTTGTTGTTGTCGACAGTTGGGGTATATTTAGACAGTTGTTCATACTTGTTGTTGATGTATTTGTTTTGATCCCATTATTAGTTGTAGTTGTTGTGGTTGTAGTTGTCTTGATCACACTTGTTGTGGTTGTAGTAGTTGTGGTTGTTGCAGCTTGGAAGTCATCGAAATCATCTTCATCTGAAGGTGGTAGAGCCAGTATTTTCTCAACGTTCACTACCATACCTACACCATCATCATCATCACTACCATACCTACATGATCATCATCATCATCACCACTCAATACCTATATAATCATCATCATGATCATTTAAACCTCCGTCGTCGGGGTCGAGGCAGAGGGAAGGGATGGGCGCTTGAGGGCACTTGCAGAGCCCTGCCAACGATGAGTGAGGCAGGTTGTTCTGTCGTGGTGATGATGACGACGGTGATGATGATGATGATGATTGTGACAATTGTGATGATGATTTCAATGATGATGATGATGATTGTGATGATGATGATTGTGATAATGATGATGGTTATGATGATAATGGCGATTATGAATAGAAAAATTATGATGATTATGGATATGATGATGATGATGATGATGATGAAGATGGTACCTGGCAAATGGAAATCATCGCCAAGAGAAGGAACAATTGATGAGGCTGCATCTTGCCACCATGGTCTCCTTTGTCCCTCACCCCCTCCCCCCTTTCACCATCCCCTCCTCCACCACCACCAGCACCCCCTTCTCCAACACCAGCATCGCAGTCAGCACACAGACTCCACAACCAGGCGATCTTGTGGTCCGGCAAGCCTGACCTCTTCACCTCCTTGTACAACAGCTGGTCGTCTATGCAGGCGTTCCTGTTTTTGTTGGGATTGTTGATGTTTTTGTTGTTATTATTGTGATTTTGTTATTATGTTGTTGTTGTTTTGGTATTGATGATTTAGTGCTTTTGTTGTTATAATTTCTGAATATTTCATGAGAATGTTGACAATGCCTTAGATCTCTGCACCTAAATCGATCCTCGTGTTTGAATTGATCACATGAGCATCCCTCACTCTTCACCGACATCATCCCTCCCCCCCTCACACACACACACACACACACACACATATACACACAAACACACACACACACAAACACACACACACACACACACACACACACACACACACACACACACATACACACACACACACACACACACACACACACACACACACACACACATACACACACACACACACACACACACACACACACACACCGAGTGACTCGTAGAAGGACTTGGTGGTAGATGGGGGGCAGGAGGGAGGAGTCAGTGATCCATCTGGGCAGACCTACGTGTCAGTCAGTAAATGAATGGAAGCATTAGCTTCTGATATGCCTTGAAACACCATGTATAGGGCGCACCCATGTGTTACTCACCCGGTATTTTAAAGGCAAAATAAAAAAAACTTTTAAAAAGAAAACTAGGATTTATCGGATTTGAGATTATTTAAATGTTCTATTGGAAAGCCTGTAGAGTTGAGGGGGTGGCATAGAAGCGACAGAGTGTTATAGGAGTTTCAAAGAGGCAGACTCAAAGGCTGGGGAATGCTACTACACAGCAATATTAACGTTTGTCGTCAGCAGCAGTCGCAATAAGGTCCAGTGTGCAATGGTGCCCTTAAATAGCAAGGTTGAAATCACCGGTGGCCTCGGCTGGTCCATGGTTGGACTGATGAAGAAGGCAGCATCAATCAATGTGGGAGTGCGCCTTATACATGGCGTTTTATGCAAGTCACTAATGCTGTTGTTAATATTATTATTTTTATTCTTATTATTATTTTTATTCTTCTTATTATTTTTATTAATATTATTATTTTTATTAATATTATTATTTTTATTAATATTATTATTTTTATTAATATTATTATTTTTATTAATATTATTTTTTTTATTATTATTCTTGTTAAAGTTATTATAATTATTGTTAATTTGGTTATTATTATTACTATTATTTCTAATACTTCTCTTAATTCACTTTTATACACTACACTGTTTCATAGGATCCGTGCTTACAAATTTATATTTCTATAATGAGAACTCTTTCTATCTTTCTCCCTAAAACCATTACTACCAACATCATCATCATGATCATCATCATCATCACGATCATCATCATCATCACAATCAGCATCATCATCATGATCATCATGATCATCACGATCATCATCATCACCATCATCCCACTAACTTTTTGAAGATCTTTTATCAACAGGAGATGAGTAGGTGGATGGTGGTGTTTTGGATGGTGATAGTGATGATGATGATGAGGAGTAGGAAGATAATGATGGGGGGTATGACGATGATGATGAGGATCTCATATTGGCAGTGAGAAAAGGTTGAGGGGGTTGTGGCATCTCAGCTTCAACAAAACCACCAAAGTCGTCATCATCATCATCACCATCATCATAGACATTCTCATGTTTATCAAAGGTTGTGTTGTCCTTGCTGTTGTTTTTGTTGATAGCAACAATTGAATTATGGAGTGAACTGGTCATAAGCCCATTGTCACTTATGTTGATGGTGTTGTTGAGGTTGAAGAAGTTGTTGTCTAAAGAGTTGTTGTTGGCGTTGATGTTGCTGGTGTTGAGACCACCTACAACACCATCTGAGACAGCTGAGCCATTTGTACTCATCTGACTACTATAAGTAAAGTATTGGCTATTATTATTATTAACATTATTATTATAATTATTAGCAATATTATTATTAGCAAAATTATTATTAGCAAAATTATTATTAGCAAAATTATTATTAGCAAAATTATTATTAGCAAAATTATTATTAACACAATTATTATTATAAATATTATTATTAACATTAATATTACTAAAAATACTATTATTAACATTATTAATAATGGAGTTATTATTATTATTATTGTTGTTATTAATATTGTTGTTGTTGGAGCGAGCATTGTTGTGGGTGGTGGTGAGAGTGGAAAGGTCAAGGCCCTTGAGCATCTCGTCGACGTTGGTCGCCTTCTTGCCCTGCGTGAAGATCAACGCGTTCCTCAACTTCTGTTGTTGCTTGAGCTGTTGTTCTTGTTGTTGTTGCTGGTGTTTTTGTAGTTGTTGTTGAAATTGAGGTGTTGTTTGTTGTTGTTGAAGTTGTAGGTGATGTGCTGTTTGTTGTTGTTGTTGTTGAGTCGTTTTAGAATTTGTTTCTGAGTATAAATGTTGAGAATTGGTGAATTGTTGTTGTAATGGTGGCTGTTGAATAAAGTGCATGTGTTGTTGTTGTTGCTGAAATTGTTGATGTGGGAGAGGTTGCTGGATGGATGGATGGTTGCTACCTGGAGGGATGTTGTAACTATTCATTTGAAGTGGAAAGGATAGTTGGAGTTGTGTGTGTGGTTGTTGAAGTAGTTGTTGAGGAAGAAAGTGTTGAAAAGACTGCTGATAGTGTTGGTGTTGTTGAAGAGTAGTTGGAGGCATGAAGGCTTGTTGTTGCTGACTCGAAGCAGCAACGAAGGCTGATGGCTGCTGGTTTGCCATCTGGGAAGGCAGCATCTGTAATGACATTAAGTGAAAATTTTGAAATGTAAATCAATAATGAAACTTCTTATATATTTATAGTTTTAAGGTATCAGAAGAACGGACTGATTTTTATTTAAAGTGTTTCTTAGAGCTTAAGTCTTAAGTTCTCAATGTTCTTAAGACTCTTAAGAACATTCATAAGTCATAGATCCCAGTAAGTCTACCCTTTTAATTTTAAATGAAATATTATAAATTTACCATGAGCTGAAATTAAGTATTTACAATTATATCAGTTTAGAAATAGAGATAATAAAATAATTTTGATAATTTATAATTCGTCAATACGTTAAATGCACGAGCTGGAAGTGTGACCCGTTACAAATATTAAATTATACAATAAAGTTTGAAATAAATATTTTTTTAGATTAAAAGATATTTGTAACCTATGGATTCGAAATTAAAATTTGATGAAAAAATATTATAATCACGAAGCACTTCAGTTTGATGAGGATGGTAAAAAGAAACTTTAGTTACATTTCCAGCTCAGGTTGAATATCTAGGATGTATTTTCTTGCAACAATTCCGAAGATTTGCGTTAAAATCAATGGTAAGAATGTTCAAAACTATTATAAAAATATGTTTTCATTGTTTAGATATTTTGTTAATGGAAACAATATATTCTCCAGCAGGCCAAAGTCTCCGTCATCTGGCTGCTTTAGCAGCGAAACCAGTTCAGCCAAAAAGTCGTGTTTAAAGATTTTAAACAATTTTTTCAATATAGTGTGTTTCAAATAGTTTAAGAAAATGAATTAAATCATTATAAAGTTCACCTTATAAAATTCTATAAATGTTTTAAGGTGAACTTTGTCCAGTTTAGAAAATTTTTAGAAAAGATTTTTTAAATAGTTTATTTATTTTGTTTCCATTTTGCAGTTGCAGCAAAAGACAGCCACGCTCATCACGACAAGAACATAGTGTTGGTTGATGGAGTGCGGACGCCCTTCTTGCTTTCAGGTGCTGATAATGATGATGGATGAATGCAATCTAAGGGTGTGGCTCAGAGGTTTTGTCCTTTTATGCCAATTTCACTGTTGGTTGTTTCTCGTGGAAATTAAATGCATGGGAAACTTAAAATCCATAAAAATTTAGCCTCTAAAAGATCATCGATCTATCCAATCACCCACTCTTTAAACATATCGCAGTTCATGTATCACATCAGTTATCCAATGTAGCACATACTACAATGCAGCACCACACTTCAACTCATCATCATTATCCTTCCATAACACAGGCACTGACTACAAAGACATGATGTCACATGACCTGGCCAGAGCAGCTCTGATGTGAGTGCCTCTGTATGAGGGATTGTGCTACTGAGAGTTTGTCTGTCTGTGTGTTTTTGTGTATTTTTCTGTTATTGTTTATCTGTGTGTTTTTGTGTGCATGTGTGTTTTTGTTTATCTGTGTGACGACACATTATGGTAATGATTTCGATTGTTTGCTGCAGAGGCCTCATGAAGAAGACCGGAGTGCCCTTGGGTGAGTGGTCGATTGTGTCTCTTCGATGAGACTCTTCTGCAATGCCTCCTATCATCTGGCTTCCACTCAATATCATCATTCTTGCATCATCACAATCATCACCAATATCTAACCATCATCATATTCATCACTACTTCATCATCACCACTTCACTATCATCACCACCACCATCACCGTTTTGACATCATCATCATGACCACTCAGAAGTGGTAGAGCACATCATCATGGGCACAGTGATGCAGGAGGTGAAGACAAGCAATGTGGCCAGAGAGGTGTGTGTTCTGATGATGATGATGATGATGATGATGATGATGATGACACTTCTTAATTGCTACTCCACCACTACACCATAACCACTATATTCTAGCAAACATCACTTCGACTGTCTTATTTGCCCCTATTACAGTATCATTATCATCACCTAAATAAACTACCACCATCATCATCACCACCACCAGGCCTCCATAGGCGCAGGCTTCCCACTCAGCATACCAGCTCACACCGTCACCCAAGCCTGTATCTCTGCCAACCAGGCCATTACTACTGGTGCCTACTACTAATAGTAGTAGTAGTAGTAGTAGTAGTAGTAGTAGTAGTAGTAGTAGTAGTAGTAGTAGTAGTAGTAGTAGTAGTAGTAGTATTATTATTATTACTATTAGTAGTAGTAGTAGTGGTAGTAGCAGTATTATTGAAGTTCAAAGCATCATCATCATGACCACAGGCATTGGCATGATTTCGTCGGGCTACTGTGACGCCATCATCGCTGGTGGTGTTGAGTTCATGTCCGATGTGCCCATCAGGTCAGTGTGCTACTATACTACTACTACTCATACTACTACTACTACTCATACTACTACTACTACTACTCATACTACTACTACTACTACTCATACTACTACTACTACTCATACTACTACTACTACTACTCATACTACTACTACTACTACTCATACTACTACTACTACTACTACTACTACTACTATTACTACTACTACTACTACTACTACTACTACTACTACTACTACTATTACTACTACTACTACTACTACTACTACTACTACTACTACTACTACTACTACTACTTTTACTACTACCACTACTACTACTACTACTACTACTACTACTACTACTACTACTACTACTACTACTTCCATTACTACTACTACTACTACTACTACTACTACTACTACTACTACTACTACTACTACTACTACTACTACTACTACTACTACTACTTCTACTACTACCACTACTACTACTACTACTACTACTACTACTACTACTACTACTACTACTACTACTTCCACTACTACTACTACTACTACTACTACTACTACTACTACTACTACTACTACTACTACTACTACTACTACCATTACTACTACTACTACTACTACTACTACTACTACTACTACTACTACTACTACTACTACTACTACTACTACCACTACTACTACTACTACTACTACTACTACTACTACTACTACTACTACTACTACTACTACTACTACTACTACTACTACTACTGGACAGATTCAACCGCAAGATGCGCAGTACGATGCTGCTCTTGAACAAGGCGAAGACCTTGCCAGCGAGACTTCCCCTCTTCCTGCAGATGGCCAACCCAAGCAACTGGGCCCCTGAGGTGCGTGCTGTAATCGACTGTGGTGTGCTTTGCTGCAATGTAGTGAGCTGTGGTGTGCATGGGCGGCGATCCTGGGGGGGTCCTAGGGTCCTGATCCACCTACTTTTGGTTAGTGAGGGATCCATTTTAATGGTAGAATCCTCAGGATCGCCGCCCATTCTGGGTAGGATCCTCCCAAGATTTGTAGCAGATCACCGCCCCTGGAGGTGTAGTGTGCTTTGCTTTGGTGCACTGTGGTGTGCTTTGGTGTGGTGTGCTGTGTTATGGTGATCTAGCCACTCAATGCATTCAAGGTTCTCCTCCTTCATCATCACATCCACTATTGACAAAGTTCCTATCACCAAAACTACCGTCATCAACACCACACTCATGAAAATCCTCATCATCATCAGTACCACTCACCTCATTTATAATTTTCATCACCACACTTACCATCATCATCATCATCATCATCACCATCATCATCATCAACACCGTGACGACAGCTCCCAGCAGTGGCTGAATTCTCGAGCAACGAGACGATGGGCCACTCTGCAGACCGACTTGCTGCCTCCTTCAGCGTCTCCAGACTCGAGCAGGTGTGCCTTTGCGTGCATCGTGCACTCCACAAACTCACAACTCCCTCCACACTCACTTCTACCCCCGCCTTACCCCTTCCACACTCACTTCTACCCCCGCCTCACCCCCTCTACACTCACTTCTACCCCAGCCTCACCCCCTCCACACTCACTTCTACCCCTGCCTCACTCCCTCCACACTCACCTCCACCCCCGCCTCACCCCTTCCACACTCACTTCTACCCCCGCCTTACCCCCTCCACACTCACTTCTACCCCCGCCTTACCCCCTCCACACTCACCACTCCCACCTCCTCTCCCTCCACACTCACTTCTACCCCCGCCTCACTCCCTCCACACTAACAACTCCCACCTCCTCCCCCCTCCACACTCACCACTCCCACCTCCTCTCCCTCCACACTCACTTCTACCCCCGCCTCACTCCCTCCACACTAACAACTCCCACCTCCTCCCCCCTCCACACTCACCACTCCCACCTCCTCCCCCCTCCACACTCACTTCTACCCCCGCCTCACCCCCTCCACACGCACCAGGACGAGTTTGCTCTGCGTTCGCACACACTGGCCAGAAAGGCGACAGACGAAAAGAAACTCACCGACATCCTCACCTACAAGGTGGTGCCTGCTGTGTCGTCGTTGTGCTTGTAGCTTTTTCGTGAACGTTTAAGTTGTGCTTGTTGATTGTGGCGCTTCTGTTCTGGTGGTGCTTTTAGTGTTCTGCTTTAGTGGTGGTGGTGGTGGTTATGGTGCTGTAGTCGTGTTGGTAAGGGTGTTTGCATTCTATTCAATCACCACCCCTCGCTTCATGCTACTACTACAATCAAACCACTTTGCCTCTCACACTGAGTTCATCACACCAACCCTATGCAAGCACACCACACTTCATTCCACAGTCCACCCCACACACTAGACACCACACACACACACACACACACACACACACACACACACACACACACACACACACACACACACACACACACACACACACACACACACACACAATATAAAGGTACCGAACAAAGAGAAGCTCTTGAGCGCAGACAACGGCATCAGGCCCTCGTCGATGTCGAAGATGTCTTCGTTGAAGCCTGCATTCATCAAACCGCATGGAACCATCACCGCTGCCAACTCATCCTTCCTGGTGAGTGAGTGAGGGAGTGTATGGAGAGAGTGAGTGAGGGAGTGTATGGAGAGAGTGAGTGAGGGAGTGTATGGAGAGAGTGAGTGAGGGAGTGTATGGAGAGAGTGAGTGAGGGAGTGTATGGAGAGAGTGAGTGAGGGAGTGTATGGAGAGAGTGAGTGAGTGAGGGAGTGTATGGAGAGAGTGAGTGAGGGAGTGTATGGAGAGAGTGAGTGAGGGAGTGTATGGAGAGAGTGAGTGAGGGAGTGTATGGAGAGAGTGAGTGAGGGAGTGTATGGAGAGAGTGAGTGAGGGAGTGTATGGAGAGAGTGAGTGAGGGAGTGTATGGAGAGAGTGAGTGAGTGAGGGAGTGTATGGAGAGAGTGAGTGAGGGAGTGTATGGAGAGAGTGAGTGAGGGAGTGTATGGAGAGAGTGAGTGAGGGAGTGTATGGAGAGAGTGAGTGAGGGAGTGTATGGAGAGAGTGAGTGAGGGAGTGTATGGAGAGAGTGAGTGAGGGAGTGTATGGAGAGAGTGAGTGAGTGAGGGAGTGTATGGAGAGAGTGAGTGAGGGAGTGTATGGAGAGAGTGAGTGAGGGAGTGTATGGAGAGAGTGAGTGAGGGAGTGTATGGAGAGAGTGAGTGAGGGAGTGTATGGAGAGAGTGAGTGAGGGAGTGTATGGAGTGCATGGAGGGAGGGAAGGAGGGAGAGGGATAGACAGACAAACAGACAGACACCACACACGACAGACAGACGGGGCTTCTGCTTGTCTGATCATGAGCGAGGAGAAGGCGTTGGAGTTGGACCTGAAGCCGAAGGCCTACCTGAGACAGCACGTGTACGTCTCGCAGGACCCGAAGGACCAGCTGCTGTTGGGGTCGGTTGCTTGCTGCTGGCACTGCGTTACACTGATGCTTCCACCACCATACTACGTTACATGTGCCTTCGTGCCAGACCACTTCTGCCGGTTGCATCACACGACTAGCACCATCACACCGCTACCACACAACACAACAACCCAAAACACACCACTGCTAAACCACAATTTGCACTACTACTTCTTGACTTCGATGGTGATCATGACGATAATGATGTTAATGATGATAATAACTTGTTATACTACCACCACTACTGTTCCTACCACCAACACCACACCTGACACCACACCTGACACCACACCTGACACCACACATGACACCACACATGACACCACATCTGACACCACACCTGACACCACACCTGACACTCAACAGACACCACACATGACACCACACATGACACCACACCTGACACCACACATGCACTCAACAGACCTGCCTACGCCATCCCACGCCTCCTCAAGAAGGCGAACCTCTCATTGCAAGACATCGACGTCTTCGAGATCCACGAGGCCTTCGCTGTGGGATCATCATCATCATCACCATCATCATCATCATCATCATCATCATCATCATCATCGTCATCATCATCATCATCATCAACACCATCATCAACAACATCTTTCTGTGAAAAGTTTCAATAATCACTCATTCAGCCATTCCCACCACATCTTCCACACGACCAAGCCGCTATTACTACTAAACTTTGTTAGATCACTACCTCACCACCATTACTACCATACCACCACTACTACCACACTTCACTACACCACTATTACACACACCATTACCTCACTACCACCACACCACTACTAAAACAACACACTACATTACAGAACCACACCACCACAAACACACACCACAACATCACACCACACCACAACAACAAATCACACCACCAAACCACTACAAAAACAACAACACTACTACCACACCACAACAACAAATCACACCACCAAACCACTACAAAAACACTACTACCACACAACACCATCATACACCACCACACACCATCACACACCACCACACACCATCACACACCACCACACACCATCACACACCACCACACAACACCACCACACACCACCACACACCACAACACCACCACACACCATCACACATCACCACACACCACCACACACCACACACCACCACACAACACCACCACACACCATCACACACCACCACACACCATCACACACCACCACACACCACTGAACACCACCACACACCATCACACACCACCACACACCACTGAACACCACCACACACCATCACACCACCACACTGAACACTACCACACACCATCACACCACCACACTGAACACTACCACACACCACCACACACCACACACCACTGAACACCACCACACGACAGGGCCAAGTGCTGGCGAACTTGAAGGCACTCGACTCTGACTTCTTCTCCCAGACCTTCCTCGGCTTGTCCCAGAAGGTTTGTTGTTGTTGTTGCTGCTGTTTGCGTAGTTGCAGTTGTTGCTGCTGTTGTTATCGTAGTTAATGTTGTTGTTGTTGTTGTCGCTTGTAGTTCTTTTTCCTAATCCGCATGACCGCACCATTCCGGTCTCATGCGGAGAAGGTAGGTGAACACCTCCCCCCCTCTCTCTTTCTCAGAGCCTCATCGCATTGACCGTTGTTGTTGTTGTAGCTGTTGTAGTTGCTGATTTTGTTTTAGTAGTTGTCGATGATGTTCTTGCCATCGTTACCATCACCACTGTTGCTCGAATCATCAACTCACTTCTCACTTCCTCAGCACCCTCATAATCATCATCATCATTACCGTCATCATCATCATCATCATTACCGTCATCATCATCATCATCATTACCGTCATAATCATCATCATCATTACCGTCATCATCATCATCACCACCACCACCCCTCAAGTACGGGGCACCCCCCATGGAGAAGATCAACACGTGGGGAGGATCCCTGTCGATCGGGCATCCCTTCGGAGCCACTGGAGTCCGTCTCGTCACAACCGCTGCCAATCGGTTCGTCTGTGTGTGTGTGTGTGTGTGTATGTCTGTGTGTGTGTGTGTGTGTTTGGTGTGTGTGTGTGTGTGTGTGTGTGTGTGTGTGTGTGTGTCTGTGTGTGTGTGGGTGTGTGTGTGTGTGTGTGTGTGTGTGTGTGTGTGTGTGTGTGTGTGTGTGTGTGTGTGTGTGTGTGTGTGTGTGTGTGTGTGTGTGTGGTGGTATCATGCTATATTTTTGGTTGCATTTGTTGTGGTATGTTGGTGTTATGGTGTTGTAGTGGAATTAGTGGTGGTAAAATGTGGCAGGAATCGTCTTCATAGTTGTTGCACCACCACGACCACAGGTTGATAATGGAAGGAGGACAGAGGGCTGTGGTGGCTGCATGTGCTGCTGGTGGCTTGGTGAGTGTGCTTTGGTGTTGGTCTGGTGCCCGTGGTGCTTGATGGTGTTGTGGTGCCTACAAATGTCACTTTTAATTCTATTATATTCATTCACTCTTTAAATTCCTCCAATGCATTCATCCATCCACTCATTCATCGCATTCGTTTATCCAATTCATTTACTCTTCAAATTCATCTCTTTCATCCATTCATCACATGCACTCCTCCACAGGGCCATGCCATGATCGTTGAAAGATATCCCAGCTTTTAGATTCTATTCGTCTTTATATCAATAATTCATCATCATCATCACCACACCCACGTCATCATTATCATCATCACCACACCCACGTCGTCGTCATCATCACTAGAATCGTGTTCAGAGGCACCGTGTAAGAGATTGAATGACTAATTGATGAAGCGCTCTATATTCTTTCTTTTTGTTTCATAGAATCATGCAGCTTTTGTTTTTCAATAAACTCATTGAAAAACCATGCTTCATGTGATCACCTGTGAAGTGTCACTAAGTGCAGGTAGGTTTGTCACTAAGTGCAGGTAGATGTTTCATTATGTGCAGGTAGATGTGTCACTAAGTGCAGGTGGATGTGTCATTATGTGCAGGTAGGTTGTCATCATCGTAGGGCATGCACGCCATATATACGATATTAACGCTTTTAAATTGTGGGTCTTTATGGTTAGGATGCTCGATGTAGCTCATTTGACTATTAAACAATCATTCATCATTAAAAGATAGCGGCCTGCTGTGTACAACCCATAACCAGTGGCATTTGCTGTCTTGACCGAAAATAAAATGGACGCTTTCCTTCAAGGTTTCTTATGCGTTAATTATTGTAGGAAGAGGTGGTCAGAAAAAGTTTTATTGCAAGTTATTCAAGCTTCATGATTTGTTCTCCTTAAAAAATCATTATGGTCATCATCATTATTAGCGGTATGTTACAAATTGTCTTGCTCCACTGCGTCTGCGATTGAGTGTGGCGGTGGAAAAGTCATGAATGAAGGGAAGCAACGCTATTTTTAGACTAATATTTTGAGTGTTCTATCATTATCACTTTATCCCAACCACACAACCCCACCGCCGCTCCTCCACTTCACTCTATCAGCACGACTGCCACTCCATGACCACTCCACCACTGCCTCTCACCACTCATCATCCGATACCCTACCACCACTCATCACCCCACCACTGCCTCTCACCACTCCTTGACATCCTCCTCTATCAACACCACTTCTGCATTCTTCCGGACCGTCTCTCCGACATTGTGGATCACCTCCTTCACCACTCCCGCATGCACTGCCTTCAAGACGTACTGGCAGTCGTGGTAGAAGTGGTAGTGGTGGTGCATTGGTGCATTGGGGCATTCGTGCATTGGTGGTGCATTAGTAGAGATGATGCAGTCATGGTAGTAGTGGGGCATTGTTGGTGCATTAGTAGAGATGATGCAGTCATGGTAGTAGTGGGGCATTGTTGGTGCATTAGTAGAGATGATGCAGTCATGGTAGTAGTGGTTCATTGTTGGTGCATTAGTAGAGATGATGCAGTCATGGTAGTAGTCGTGCATTGGTGGTGCATTAGTAGAGATGATGCAGTCATGGTAGTAGTCGTGCATTGGTGGTGCATTAGTAGAGATGATGCAGTCATGGTAGTAGTGGTTCATTGTTGGTGCATTAGTAGAGATGATGCAGTCATGGTAGTAGTGGGGCATTGTTGGTGCATTAGTAGAGATGATGCAGTCATGGTAGTAGTGGGGCATTGTTGGTGCATTAGTAGAGATGATGCAGTCATGGTAGTAGTAGTTCATTGTTGGTGCATTAGTAGAGATGGAGCAGTTTTGGTAGGAGTGGTGCATTGGTAGAGATGGAGCAGTTTTGGTAGTAGTGGTGCATTGGGATATTGGTGCATTGGTGGTGCCTTCGTGCATTGGTGGTGCCTTCGTGCATTGGTGGTGCATGCATAACTAATGGTTTCTTGGATAGATTGGTTCTTCAAGAAATGTAAAAATAATGCCTGAATAATGCACCTGATAGGTGAATGAATGGTGCGTGGATGGTGCATGGAAAGATGGCTTAATAGATGCATAGATAGATAGATGCATTGGTAAATGCATAGATGGTGCATGCATGGACGCACACACCTCCATCTTCATGGCGATGATGACGGCGACTGGGTCTCCCTCGGCCACCCTGTCCCCCTCCTTCACGAACACCTTGTCCACCACGCCAGGCATCGGACTGCGAGCCCCTTTCTTCGTTGGAGTCTGTGGGGGGGGGGGAGAGAGGGGGGAGGGGGTGGAGTGGAGTGAAGAGGGGGTGGAAGGAAGGAGAAGAAGAGGATTAAGGATGAAATAAATGGAACAGATGAATGACGAGGTGAATGACGAGATGAATAAAAGAGATGGAAATGAAAGAGTGGGAGGATGAATGAGAGGATGAATGGGAGGCACTCACTTGCACGCCAGCAGTGACGAAGAAGGGATCAGGCACTGAGACCCTGTAGCTGCCATTCTGTGCACAAAGTAACATTTCGTTCACACAGTGCTAATAATGCGTTCATCATCATCATCATCATCATCATCACCATCATCATCATCATCATCATCATCATCATCATCATCATCATCATCATCATCATCATCATCATCATCATCACCATCATCATCATCAGCATCATCTCCATCATCAGCATCTAGCATAGATTGGAACAAATGAATGAATAGCAGTTGTTGAACGACACTGCATGAGATATGAACGAACACTGTCGTAGACGTGCAACTCGTTGTCCTTCAAGTAGATGCTGCATCTGGAGACGAAGCCGTCTGTCGTGGTGGTGATGATGGTGTCGTGGTGGTGATGATGATGTCGTAGTGGTGATGATGGTGTCGTGGTGGTGATGGTGGTGTCGTGGTGGTGATGGTGGTGTCATGGTGATGGTGATGATGTCGTGGTGGTGATGGTGGTGTCGTGGTGGTGATGGTGGTGTCATGGTGATGGTGATGATGTCGTGGTGGTGATGGTGGTGTCGTGATGGTGATGGTGGTGTCATGGTGATGGTGATGATGTCGTGGTGGTGATGGTGTGGTGGAAGTGATTGTGATCAATCATTATAGCGCCATATTCAACATGTAAAAGCATTGGATGAGAAATGGAAAGATGAGAGGGTGAGATGGGAGGAGCAAGTGGTGGGAGGGGCAAGTGGTGGGAGGGGCAAGTGGTGGGAGGAGCAAGTGGTGGGAGGGGCAAGTGGTGGGAGGGGCAAGTGGTGGGAGGAGCAAGTGGTGGGAGGAGCAAGTGGTGGGAGAAGCAAGTGGTGGGAGGGGCAAGTGGTGGGAGGGGCAAGTGGTGGGAGGAGCAAGTGGTGGGAGGGGCAAGTGGTGGGAGGAGCAAGTGGAGGGAGGAGCAAGTGGTGGGAGGGGCAAGTGGTGGGAGGAACAAGTGGTGGGAGGAGCAAGTGGTGGGAGAAGCAAGTGGTGGGAGGGGCAAGTGGTGGGAGGAGCAAGTGGTGGGAGAAGCAAGTGGTGGGAGGGGCAAGTGGTGGGAGGAGCAAGTGGTGGGAGGGGCAAGTGGTGGGAGGGGCAAGTGGTGGAAGTGGCAAGTGGTGGGAGGAGCAAGTGGTGGGAGGAGCAAGTGGTGGGAGGGGCAAGTGGTGGGAGGAGCAAGTGGAGGGAGGAGCAAGTGGTGGGAGGGGCAAGTGGTGGGAGGAACAAGTGGTGGGAGGAGCAAGTGGTGGGAGGGGCAAGTGATGGGCGGAGCAAGTGGTGGGAGGGGCAAGTAGTGGGAGGGGCAAGTGGTGGGAGGGGCAAGTGGTGGGAGGGGCAAGTGGTGGGAGGGGCAAGTGGTGGGAGGGACAAGTGGTGGGCGGGGCAATGAAGCACCTAGTGAGTAGTGCAGAAGGGTCTTGTTGTCTTCAAACTCTAATGAAGCCTGACTTTTGTAGGTCACGTCTCCAATCGTCACCTCGTATTGGTCGCCTCCTTTGTAGGTCAAGTCCACGTGATTTTCTGAGATTGAAAAGTTAGAAGAGATTGAAAAAAGTCCTAGACGCAGCTTAGCTACATGTCATTAAACTTTATTAACACGCACGCACAATCATACACACAAAAACACACACACACACTCACACTCACACACACACACACACACACACACACACACACACACACACACACACACACACACACACACACACACACACACACACACACACACACACACACACACACACACACACACGAACACACAGTCACACAAACACACACCCACACAAACCAACACACACACACAAACCAACACACACACACACACACACACACACACACACACACACACACACACACACACACACACACACACACACACACACACACACACACACACACACACACACACACACACACACACACACACACACACATACCTGCAGAGGCGTCGTTGAGAAGTATCTTCCTGGTGCTGTAGTGACTGCTGCGGAAACCTGCTGCTCCGTTGAAGGGAGAGAAGATGTCTGTTGCAAGAGGTGGAGTGAATGGTGAAGGAAAAGAAGTAGATGAACAAAACAAAAAAACTATATTATTAGTTATAATAATAATAATAAAATAATAATAGGAATAATAAAAGTAATATAGCAAAGATGCGACCCTGCGTGGAGTGCAAGAGAGCCCTCCTCTCGAGCAGAGCCAACGCCAGAGCTGCCACTGCCACATGCCTGCTAGACAGCTGCCTCACTGGAAACAGCTGCTCATAGTGCTCTGTTATGAAGCCTGTGTGCACCTGTGTGTGTGTGTGTGTGTTTGTGTGTGTGTGTGTTGGTGTGTGTGTGTTTTAGTGTGTGTGTGTGTTGGTGTGTGTGTGTGTTGGTTTGTGTGTGTGTCTGTGTGTGTTTGAGGGTGGGTTGGTTTGTGTGTGTGTGTGTGTGTTTGAGGGTGGGTTGGTTTGTGTTGGTAGTGATGTGCCTGCTTGAAGTGGTTTCAAAAGAGTGAAATTATTTGATAGTGCCAGTGTGGTGAGATAGTAAGAAAAGCAGATTCTAAAAAAAAACATGAAAAACACACACAGACAACCACACATTCAGACAAAAACACACACAGCAACAAAAACAACCACACACAGAAACAAAAATATATACAGACAAGAATACACACAGACAGCAATACACACAACACAAACAACAACACATACAGCAACACAAACAACACACACAAACAACAACACATACAGCAACACAATCAACAACACACACAAACAACAGCACACACACAAATACCCACATATACAGACAACCACACAAACAACAGCACAAACAACCAAACATTAAGAACAGAAACACACACATCAACACAAGCTTACACACAAATAGATAAAAACACACACAGCAAGACAAACAAGCACACAGAACCTTGCCCTCCTGGAAGTGCTTGTTGCCAGCCAGCGTGTCGAGGAACTGGATGTTCGTGCCCAGTCCAACCACCTGCAGCCATCGTTGCAAGAGGAGTCAGCGTTAAAAACTTTTCAAGTTTCTCCGCTTGTTTGCATATCTAGCAGTTCATTCATCTACACAATCATCCACCCATCAGTCCATTTCCTATATATCCACTTATAAATCCGCACATCTACCACCACCCTCCATCCACAACCCACCCTATACATACCACCCCCCCCCCCCAATCATCATATCCTGGTTTTTGTTAAACAGGCCAACTTTTCCTCTCCCGAGGGTGGGGCCTGTCTGAAAAGTCTCAACCTCTCTCTCCACTCCTTTCTATCATGGGCATCAGTGCTGCGTGCCCCCAGGTATTTGAGGTCTTTCTGTACCACCTCTTCCCACGTCTTCTTTGGCCTGCCTGGTCGTTTCGTTCCGGAAACCTCCATTCTTCTAACCTTGTTGATCCATCTACCATCACGTTCCACATGCCCAAACCACCTCATTCTTCTCGATAGCAGTACAGCACCAATATCCTGGATCCCATCATTTTTTGGAGCTCATCTGAACTGATGAGATCTTTTGATTTGATGTTGCACATCCAGCGGATCATGGCCCGGTCGTAGCGTTTAAGACGGTTGATAGTTTCTGCGGTGACAGCCAAAGTCTCAGAGGCGTGTAACATTGTACACCTCACACATGAGGTGTACACACGACTTCTGGTTGGAAGTGGAAGGTGTCTGTTTGTCAGTAGAGGAAGAAGTTGACGAAATTTTCCCCACGCACACTTGCATCGGGTTATGGCAGCATCCTCACAGCCTCCACCTGCAGACAGCATGTCACCTAAGTAGCAGAATTCAGGGACGACTTCAAGTTTGTCTTCATCAACAAGAACTTCCACAATTGGTCTTCCGTCTATCGGTCGAGCTGTGCCTTGACAGCGGGCACACTTGTAATTTGGGTCTGAGCGGAGGGAGCCTTCAATGCCTGAGCATCTCTTGTGCACCCAGGATGAGCAACCGCTGCATAGAATGGAGTTTTTGCCCGTTCCTTTAAGGCAGACTGCACATGGGTACTTTCCTGATTTCTTGGTCAGCTCTAGATTCGCACCAGGTTCTAAAACTTTCGTTTTCTCCATATTAACTTTCAAGCCCTTTTTCTCCATTCCATTCTTCCATATCTTGACCTTAACAAGCAGCTCGTCCAGTGATTCAGCTATGGCTACAAAATCATCTGCGTACAACAGCTCCCATGGACATCCAGTGCGAAATTCTATAGATAACTCTTCTAGAACGATGATAATTAATAGAGGGCTTAGGATCGAACCTTGGTGCACCCCGACACGCACTTCGAACTCGTCACTGAAAGCTTCACCAACCCTTACCTTGCTTTTCACCTCCGAATACATAGACTGCACCACTCTCACCAACCACTCCTCGATACCGAGTTTACGTAATGCCCACCATATCACCTTCCTTGGGACACGGTCGAATGCCTTCTCAAGGTCGACGAAAGCTAAATAGAGTGGTTTGTTGGCAGCCCGGTACTTTTCCTGGATCTGACGGATGATGAAGATGGCATCTGTTGTTCCACGCCCTGGCATGAAGCCAAACTGCATCTCGTCAATCTTCGCACGGATCCTGATCAGTTCTTCTATCACGCGCTCCAGTACTTTGAGTACTTGCTCTATCAGTTTCAAGCCCCTGTAGTTGTTCCTGTCGAGAGCATCTCCTTTCCCCTTGTAGAGGTTCACAATGAAACTCTTTTTCCATTCAGTGGGGATCTTCCCTTCTGAGATGATGCACTCAGCAAGATCACGTACTAGGATGGCACCCTGTAGACCAGCAGAATTGAGCATCTCAGCAACAATGCCGGACGGACCAGCTGCCTTGCCATTACTCATCTTTGCAATGGCTTTCATGATAATTTCTGTGGTGATCGACACACTTGGTCCTTCAACTGGGTCTTCCTCCGGCAGATCCTCAGGGCACCATGAGAACTCTAGGTTCAGCAGACGCTCATAGTACTCCTTCCAGGCCTCTTTCTTTGAGTTCTCACTCAATGACATTTCGCCGGCATCATTTCTTACTGGCAGCTCTCCGATTATGTCTTGATTTTCTCGTCGCATCTGTTGAGCGAGACGAAAGACTTCTGCTGTTTTCGGATTGATGGAACTGAGAACTTTTTTCTTCGCAGCACACCTAGCGATCTGGACATCTTGTTTGCAAGCACGTTTTGCAGCGTTGTAATTTAAACGGCTGCCACCATCTTTCCATGCCTTGAAACATTTGCGTTTATCAGCCACGGCACTTTCGACTGACTCATTCCACCACCACGTCTGCTCCTTCCACCGGTGCGTTGAGGTAACGCCACACACCTGCTTCGCTGTATCTAGCAGTTTGTCTTTCAGTGAAAGCCAGAGTTCATCCACTGAATTGGAGCATGTCTTGACTTGCGTGTTGGCCGCAAAAACTTCCCCGAAGTCTGCCTGGGTTGCTGCGTTACGGAGTTTCCACACTTTGATGCTAGGCGCAAACTTTCGCTTAGTTGTCGGTGGCTTATGGTGCTTGAAGTGCGCAACAACCAGTTTATGCTGGGCAGCACATTCCTCATTCTGAAAGACTCTCACATTTGAAACATGCTTTCTGAAAGCTCGTCGAAACAGAATGAAGTCAATCTGGCTTTGGACCGGTCCTGATCGGTAGGTCACCAGGTGGCGAGGCTTCTTCTTGAACCAAGAGTTTCCGACTAGTAGCTCGTTTGCCACCGCGAATTCCAAGACTCTTTCACCTTCAGTGTTTCGCTCACCTATTGCGTGCCCGCCATGGACCTCTCTGTAACCACTGGAATCACAGCCAATATGTCCGTTCCAGTCCCCGCATACAAATAGTTCTTCTGTGGTTGGTATGATGGCGATAGCCGACTGTAGCTTTTGGTAGAAACTGTCTTTTTCTGCCAAACTGAGTCCAGATTGAGGGGCGTATACGCACGCAAAAGCAAATATCGTCTTGCCTATTATCATTCGCATGATGATGACTCGATCTGAGACCCGGTCTACTGTGATTATCTTCTCCCACCACGCTTTTGCGACAATTAAACCAACACCTCCAAAACCTCTTTCGTTCCCAGACCAAAAATACTTGTAACTACTATCCTTCCCTATCACCACTTTCACCCATGAACCAACACTTCTCACTTCCTGGAGACAGCACACGTCTACCCTCTTCCTACTCAACGTCTCCACCACTTCGCCTACTTTTCCTTTCAACGTGCCTACATTTAGGGTTCCGGCACGAAACCTTGTTGGGTGCTCGCTTACTTCGCCTGCACGGCCCGATCCTGAAGCTCCACGCCCGAGAGCTCCACAACCGGAGACACTACTGACTACGCCTGGGTAGCCAGCACTGTCTATCGTTTTATTTCTTTTGAGACTTTTCATTTTTGTAGCAGGTTTGACGGCTGGATGCCTTTCGCAGCCAACACAGACTTTAAGGAAGCCTGAGAATCCTTTGATTTTCTCTCTGGGTTGACTCCCGTAGCCCATTCCAAAATTGAATATAGCCACTGGGCCGTGGAGGTTGTTGAATCAGGGTTTTCCTTCCCTTTAGATGGACTGCCTTGCTGGGCTGATGAACTCCATCTGCCCATCCAACCACGCCACAGGTTGTACTAGTTTAGGTGGTACTAGTAGCAGGTACCACGTAACCTAGTACAACCTGTGGCGTGGTCGGATGGGCAGATGGAGTTCATCAACCCACCAGCCCACTCTGAACCTTCCCCTCCCTCTCCTACCCCCCCTCTCACGTGATACTCTCTCAAAGCCTTCTGCAACTTCACCAGCGCTGACTGCCGATCCTCCGCCCACACAATCAACTTGGCGATCATCGGGTCGTAGTGCACGGACACCTCGTCGCCTGTCGGTTGGATGAGGTGATGATGATGATGATGTTGGTCTTATCATTGTCATCATCATCATCATCATCATCTTTACATCATCATCATCAGTGGTAGGGTTGGAGTGGTTGGCTTAGAGTGGGTGGGTCGAAGTGGATGAGTTGGTGATGGTTGGGTTGGAGTGGTTGGGTTGGAGTGGTTGGGTTGGAGTGGTTAGGTTGGAGTGGTTGGGTTAGAGTGGTTGGTTTGGAGTAGTTGGGTTGGAGTGGTTGGGTTGGAGTGGATGGGTTGGTAATGGTTGGGTTGGAGTGGTTGGGTTGGAGTGGTTGGCTTAGAGTGGGTGGGTCGAAGTGGATGAGTTGGTGATGGTTGGGTTGGAGTGGTTGGGTTGGAGTGGTTGGGTTGGAGTGGTTGGGTTGGAGTGGTTAGGTTGGAGTGGTTTGGTTAGAGTGGTTGGTTTGGAGTAGTTGGGTTGGAGTGGTTGGGTTGGTGATGGTTGGGTTGGAGTGGATGGGTTGGTAATGGTTGGGTTGGAGTGGTTGGGTTGGAGTGGATGGGTTGGAGTAGTTGGTTGGAGTAATTGGTTGGAGTGGTTGGGTTGGAGTGGATGGGTTGGAGTGGTTGGGTTGGAGTGGTTGGGTTGGAGTGGTTGGGTTGGAGTGGTTGGATTGGAACGGTTGGGTTGGAGTGGTTGGGTTGGAGTGGTTGGGTTGGAGTGGTTAGGTTGGAATGGTTGCGTTAGAGTGGTTGGTTTGGAGTAGTTGGGTTGGAGTGGTTGGGTTGGAGTGGTTGGGTCGAAGTGGTTGGGTTGGAGTGGATGGGTTGGAGTAGTTGGTTGGAGTAGTTGGTTGGAGTGGTTGGGTTGGTGATGGTTGGGTTGGAGTGGTTGGGTTGGAGTGGATGGGTTGGAGTGGTTGGGTTGGTGTGGATGGGTTGGAGTGGATGGGTTGGAGTGGATGGGTTAGGGTTATGGTTGGAGTGGATGGGTTGGAGTGGTTGGGTTGGAGTGGTTGGGTTGGAGTGGTTGGGTTGGAGTGGTTGGGTTGGAGTGGTTGGGTTAGAGGGGTTGGGTTGGAGTGATTGGGTTGGAGTGGATGGGTTAGGGTTAGGGTTGGAGTGGTTGAGTTGGAGTAGTTGGGTTGGAGTGGTTGGGTTGGAGTGGTTGGGTTGGAGTGGATGGGTTGGAGTGGATGGGTTGGAGTGGTTGGTTGGAGTGGTTGGTTGGAGTGGTTGGTTGGAGTGGTTGGGTTGGAGTGGTTGGGTTGGAGTGGTTGGTTCGAAGTGGATGGGTTGGAGTGGATGGGTTGGAGTGGTTGGTTGGAGTGGTTGGTTGGAGTGGTTGGTTGGAGTGGATGGGTTGGAGTGGTTGGGTTGGAGTGGTTGGGTTGGAGTGGTTGGGTTGGAGTGGTTGGGTTGGAGTGGTTGGGTTGGAGTGGTTGGGTTAGAGGGGTTGGGTTGGAGTGATTGGGTTGGAGTGGATGGGTTAGGGTTAGGGTTGGAGTGGTTGAGTTGGAGTGGTTGGGTTGGAGTGGTTGGGTTGGAGTGGTTGGGTTGGAGTGGTTGGTTGGAGTGGTTGGGTTGGAGTGGTTGGTTGGAGTGGTTGGGTTAGAGTGGTTGGGTTGGAGTGGGTAGGTTTTAGTAAATGTTTACCACTCAATACTAGGAGATTGAACACAACTGTTCCAAATAAGAATACGAAAGACACACCCTGTCTCACAGCAGTCTCCACCCTCACAGCATCGTCTTCATCGGCAGGCAGGTTCAGGAACAGCACCTTGCCGGCGCCTGGCATGAACTGCTGCTTCGGGTCTTCTGCGTAGATGCGCCCCTCGAAAGAGTGACCCTTCACCTGGTGTGTGTGTGTGTGTGTGTGTTTGTGTGTGTGTGCGTGTGTGCGTGTGTGTGTGTGTGTGTGTGTGTGTGTGTGTGTGTGTGTGTGTGTGTGTGTGTGTGTGTGTGTGTGTGTGTGTGTGTGTGTGTGTGTGTGTTTGTGTGGTGGTATGAATGGTGTGGTCTAGGTAGTGTGGCAGATGTGTTAAGAGAATGAGTTAGTGATTCGTCTGATGAAAAAGTTGAAATATAATGAATCTATTGGTACATTCTTTGATATCGAGCAAGCATGATGAGAAAGATGATGATGATGATGATGATGATGATGATGATGATGATGATGATGATGATGATGATGATGATGATGATGATGATGATGATGATGATGATGATGATGATATGATGATGATGAACCTTCAGTTCACTTTGCTTCATAGGCAGTGGCCTCCCTGACGCCACCTATCGACAAATGTTGTCGTTCCTTCATTAAACTCATACAATAAATGTTTCTAAAATTAATTATACTCAAATATTCCTAATATCATGAGATCATTATCATCAGCACCCACCATGATCTGCCACTGAACCAGGTCTGTGCCTGTGATCATCTCTGTCACCGGATGCTCCACCTGTCGCCATCATCATCATCACCATCACCATCATCAGCATCATTATCATTATCATCACCATCACCATCATCAGCATCATTATCATTATAATCATCATCATCATCATCACCATCGTCATCCTCGCCATCATCGTCATCATCGCCATCATCATCATCAGCACCTGCAGTCTCGTGTTCATCTCCATGAAGTAGAACTTCTGATCCTTATCCAGGATGAACTCCACAGTGCCTGGTGCAGAATGGAAAGATTCGTGACAGCAGTGATGATAACGATGAAAGTGATGATTCTGATGATGCTGATGAGTGTAATGTTGATGTCAATATGAATTAAGATAATTCTAATTAAAATGTATGCTATTATTGATAAGTAAGATACAACTAATAATATTAATTGAGTTGAATAATATTAATAATAACATTATTTTAAACAACTTAGATGATAATATTTTTGAGATCATTGCAATTGGCAGAACGCACCAGCTCCAACGTAGTTGACAGCTCTTGCGGCTCTGACTGCAGCCTCTCCCAGCGACCTCCGCGTCTCCTCTGTTATGTGTGGCTGTGTGGTGTGGTTGTTTGTGGTTGTTGTGTGGCTGTGTGGTGTGGTGGTTTGTGG
>OX030963.1:6889310-6891810 GCA_943735955.1 Piscicola geometra
CATTAGTGTAAGTTTGCAGTCAATAGTGTAAGTGTGCAGTCATTAGTGTAAGTGTGCAGTCATTAGTGTAAGTGTGCAGTCATTAGTGAAAGTGTGCAGTCATTAGTGTAAGTGTGCAGTCATTGGTGTAAGTTTGCAGTCATTAGTGTGAGTGTGCAGTCATTAGTGTAAGTTTGCAGTCAATAGTGTAAGTGTGCAGTCATTAGTGTAAGTGTGCAGTCATTAGTGTAAGTTTGCAGTCAATAGTGTAAGTGTGCAGTCATTAGTGTAAGTGTGCAGTCTTTAGTGTAAGTGTGCAGTCATTAGTGTAAGTTTGCAGTCAATAGTGTAAGTGTGCAGTGCATAGTTATAAAATGAGGTGCATAGAAGAATGGATGGTCAATGCATTATTGTTTCTAGAATAATTTTAAAAAAAAAGAAATTTGTTTATCATCATTAATATTCATGTTTAAAGCATTGTAAGAATGAAAGAGTGTTCAGTATTAGTCATCACTCTTTTTCATCTCTCCATCCACCCCTCACCATCTCCACTCATCACCTTCTCCATTCACCTTCATCCCTCCCCTTCATTCCTCACCATCTCCACTCACCTGTGTGCTGCCATCTCTTGAAGCGATTCAAACAAAAATTCTGTATTGACCTGTGATGGGAATGTAGCAAGAAAGCTTGCAAGCGTTTGCAATGATAAAAAAGTTTTAATGTCATAAGTTAAGGCGTAAATGGTGCCTGTAACAATTTAAAGAAAAAATCAGAAAATTTGCAAGACGAATTGAGGCATTCATCTCCACGGTGTGACGCCTCACCCCTCATGGAGAAGCCATTAGCCGCAATAATGATTAGCGTTTGAGAAAAATATATAAAAAAACTAACCCGCTTTTCAAAACACTTCCATAAGCTATGAATCGTCTCAAAGACGACATGTCAAATGGTTTGAAATAAAATCTAAGAGATACTTTAAGTTACAAAAGTGAAGACATTCCTGTGCGTAAAACAGCGATGTACAAATCGTCTGAGTAATAAAAACATTAAAAAATGTTTGAATAAACGGTTAAAACAACTTAAGTAGCTTAGCTACTCGGTTATTTCATCTCCGATATTAGTTACTTAGTAGCTAATATCGGAGATGAAATAACCGACTCTATGAAAATCTATAACTTTAAAACACTTTTCTGTTCAAATAATTTTTTTGGGGTTTTATTTTGGACACAAGACAGAAAATTGAGAAGACTGATGATTGTGTTTTGTGGTTTTGAGGATGATGTGGTGATGATTGTGCTGTGGTATGAGTGTTGGTACTGTAGTGATGACTGCATTTTTTATTGGTGGAAATAGTGATTTTTTGGCGGTGATTGTCATGGTGGTGTGAGTGAGGTTGGATTATTGAGATTGATTGTTTGTTTTTTTATATTTAAATTGATATATATATACATATATTGGTAGTGGTCTAAAACCGTTTCATTAAACAAATTTATTTGAAAGTGCTTTTGAAATAGAAAAAAAGCGCTATATAAATGCCTGTGATTGATTGATTGATTGATTGATTGACATATAGCTGAGCCGTCTATATAAAAGCTAACATGAACTGATGGGAACTCATTGAAATAGTATTTATATTTTCAACCATTTGTACAAAAAATATTTTTTATATCGATAGATTTTGATTTGTAATGGTGATACATTCATATTAATTTGTATCTGCTTAACACAAGTATGAGTAGTTTCAACATTGAAGAAAAGAACTTCATTTAATCATAGTATCATTGGCAAATGTTTTAAGAATAAATCGTAAAAATTGGAAGACGAGAAAGTTTCAGTCCGAAATCAAATGCACCACGAAACGTACTCAAGTCATTTATCACTGAAACGTGAAGGGGGGAGTGTCATGTAGGGGTGATACAGGGTCACGTGGTGGTGGTGGTGAAGTCAGTAAGCCTGCTTCAGCTGCTGCAGTCGTTGCCACAGAGGCGGTGCTGAAGGATCTGACGATGATGATAATGATCTTGCTTGCTCCAGAAAGGAACGGATTGACTCCAGCGTCACCTGGAAAAGAAAAAGATGATGATGATGAGGATAATGATGATGATGATGATGATGGGGATAGAAGGTATTTAAAAATAGAAAATTACCTTTTTCTTTTTGACAGGCGGTCCACAATCATCATCAGGACCGCCTTCATCATCATCAGGACCAGCCTCTTCCTTCCCGATAATGATGGAAGTACACTTTTCCATGTTGTCAGCCAGCTTCCTAGCTTTCTGTTTCGATTATCAATATCAATACTATTATTATTATTTATATATTTTTTTAAATCTTACTTTTATATCTTTTTTTCTTATTTTTATATTCTTATTTTTCTTAAATTATTGTTTATTTTCTTGATTTTTTCTTTCTCATATTATTATTCTTATTATTTGACAATCATTATCAAGGGCGTCTGATGGACGGAGGAACCTCGAGGACTCTGGCAGGGAAGCTGACCATCTCTGCCACGTGGATGCCG
>OX030963.1:6896810-7001810 GCA_943735955.1 Piscicola geometra
TGTGGTGGTTTAAGTAATGAGATGGTTGTACTGTGGTGGTTTAAGTAATGAGATGGTTGTACTGTGGTGGTTTGAGTAATGAGATGGTTGTACTGTGGTGGTTCAAGTAATGAGATGGTTGTACTGTGGTGGTGTAGGTAATGAGATGGTTGTACTGTGGTGGTGTAGGTAATGAGATGGTTGTACTGTGGTGGTTTAAGTAATGAGATGGTTGTACTGTGGTGGTTTAGGTAATGAGATGGTTGTACTGTGGTGGTGTAGGTAATGAGATGGTTGTACTGTGGTGGTGTAGGTAATGAGATGGTTGTACTGTGGTGGTTTAGGTAATGAGATGGTTGTACTGTGGTGGTGTAGGTAATGAGATGGTTGTACTGTGGTGGTGTAGGTAATGAGATGGTTGTACTGTGGTGGATCAAGTAATGAGATGTTTGTACTGTGGTGGTTTAGGTAATGAGATGGTTGTACTGTGGTGGATCAAGTAATGAGATGGTTGTACTGTGGTGGTTTAAGTAATGAGATGGTTGTACTGTGGTGGTTTAAGTAATGAGATGGTTGTACTGTGGTGGTTTAGGTAATGAGATGGTTTTACTGTGGTGGTGTAGGTAATGAGATGGTTTTACTGTGGTGGTTTAAGTAATGAGATGGTTGTACTGTGGTGGTGTAGGTAATGAGATGGTTGTACTGTGGTGGTGGTTATGGAGGTGTGATACGATCTACAACACACTATCGCACCATCACCGAAACCAGAACACACATGAACACCAAACACACCAACACTCCACTTCACTATTCTGCCACACAACCACCCTTTCACTCCACTATTCTACCACGCCACTCCACCACCATCATTCCACAAAATTCCACCATACCACCCTTGCATCACACAACACCCCACACTACACCACACCATCACTAAACCTCTCCACCACCCTTCCACCACACCACCATGACACACCATTCCACTCCACACCATCACACCATCCATTACACTACCACACCATCACACCATCCATTACACAACCACACCATCACACCCTCCATTACACAACCACACCACCACACCCTCCATTACACAACCACACCATCACACCCTCCATTACACAACCACACCACCACACCCTCCATTACACAACCACACCATCACACCCTCCATTACACAACCACACCACCACACCCTCCATTACACAACCACACCATCACACCCTCCATTACACAACCACACCATCACACCCTCCATTACACAACCACACCATCACACCCTCCATTACACAACCACACCATCACACCCTCCATTACACAACCACACCACCACACCCTCCATTACACAACCACACCACCACACCCTCCATTACACAACCACACCATCACACCCTCCATTACACAACCACACCATCACACCCTCCATTACACCACCACACCATCACAACCTCCATTACACAACCACACCACCACACCCTCCATTACACAACCACACCATCACACCCTCCATTAAACAACCACACCATCACACCCTCCATTACACAACCACACCATCACACCCTCCATTACACAACCACACCATCACACCCTCCATTACACAACCACACCATCACAAGCACACCACCACACCACTACACCACCACACTGACAGTATCCAGCAGCGACACTGACCACCTCAGCCACCACAGTCTTCTGCTGCGCCAAAAACTCCTCCTTCAACGGTGTGTACCTGTGTGGTATGTGGAAGTGTGGTGTGGTATGTGGTAGTGTGGTATGTGGTAGTGTGGTATGTGGTAGTGTGGTGTGGCATGTAGTGTGGTGTGGTAGGTAGTGTGGTATGTAGTGTGGGAGTGGTGTGTAGTGTGGTAGTGTGGTGTGGTATTTAGTGTGGTGGAGTGGTGTGGTATGTAGTTTGGTAGTGTGGTGTGGTATGTAGTGTGGTGGAGTGGTGTTGTATGTAGTGCGGTGTGGTATGTAGTATAGTATGTAGTTTCGTTTGGTAGTGCTGTTGTGGTGTGTTATTTAATTTTATTTAGTGTGTTGTGTGTTGTTCTGTGTGGTTTGGGAGTGTGTTGTAGTGGTTCGGTAGTGTTATGGTATGTAGTATGGTGCGATAGTGTTGGAGCGATGGTGTGGAAGTCTTTTGTGCTCACAAAAGTTGAGGTGAAAGTGGGCAAATGATTGCACCATCATCATCATCATATAAGAGGTTCACGATAGGACGAATTATTCGTAAATAAGTTAAGAAAAAAAAAAGATAGCACCAGCATCATCATCATCAGCACAACCATCATCATCATCAGCACCGATCATTGAGGGTCTGCATGTGGCAGCTTCTGAACTTGACTCCAGTCTTGTTCGCCTCAAGCACCTTGTACGTCCTCTCGTTCCCTCGCAACGCCTTCTCCTCCTTTGTTGTTGGTGTTGTTGTTGGTGGTGTTGGTGGTGATGTTGAAGGTGTGTGTGGTTGTTGGTGGTGGTGTTGTTCTTGGTGTTGTGTTGTTGATGTGGTCTTTGGTGGTGGTGTTGTTGTTGTAAAAAGTGGTAGTAATGAATTATTATTGTTGAGCTTGTTTTTGCTGTTGGTGATACAAGTATTTTTTTGTAAAGTGTGGTAGTTGTGAATTGTCGTTGAAAACCAATGTTTTCTAGTTAAATGTGGTAGCAGTGGCATTGTTCGTCATTGCAGTGGCAGCGGTGATGATGATAGTGATGACGTCACCTTCCTGGTGATGCGCAAGAAGAAGCCCTGCTGCTGACTGCTGTCCAACTTGATGCTCTTGTGCACCTCGAGGCCCAAGTCACTCGCTGCCTGCATCATCATCATCACCATCATTCTCCTCCTCCTCCTCATCATCATCATTATTACCATTCATCATCCTCATCATCACCATCATTCTCCTCCTCATCCTCATCATCATTATTACCATTCATCACAACCATCATCCTCATCACCTTATTTAGTTCCTTTTTCATCTTTCCTTCAATCTCATCCATCTGCTCTTGCAGAGCTGAGGAAGAGATGGTGGTGAGATGGGATTGGAATAATCGAGGAAGTTGCAACCCTCCCTCACCCCTTCCAACAATTTCCCCAATCCTAACCTATGCCTCTCTACCACCCCTTCTTACACCCAACCACCCCCGCCTACCTCCAACAACCCCTCACCACTCCAAATCTTCAACCACAATAATCCCCACCTCACCACCCCTCAACCCCGCACCCACTTCTCATTTCCAACAACCCTCTCCAAACCACCACCACCCCTCTCCAAACCACCACCACCCCTCTCCAAACCACCACCACCCCTCTCCAAACCACCACCACCCCTCCCCAAACCACCACCACCCCTCTCCAAATCACCACCACCCCTCTCCAAACCACCACCACCCCTCTCCAAACCACCACCACCCCTCCCCTAACCACCACCACCCCTCCCCTAACCACCACCACCCCTCCCCTCTCACCTCCAAGAGCTTCATCGAAGTCCGCCCTCACCAGGTACTCCTGATGATGATCCAGCCTCTCCAGGTCCACTGTCTGCTCTATCATCTCCGCATACCTCGAAAGGTCGCTCATGCTGTCCTGTGTGTGTGTGTGTTTGTGTGTGTGTGTGTGTTTGTATGTGTGTGTGTGTGTGTCTGTGTGTGTGTGTGTGTGTGTGTGTGTGTGTGTGTGTGTGTGTGTGAGTGTGTGTGTGTGTGTGTGTGTGGGTTTGTATGTGTGTTAGTATGTGTGTGTGTGTGTGTGTGTGTGTGGGTTTGTATGTGTTTGTGTGTGTGTGTGTTTGTATGTGTGTGTGTGTGTTTGTGTGTGTGTTTGTATGTGTGTGTGTGTGTGTGTGTTTGTATGTGTGTGTGCGTGTGTCTGTGTGTGTGTGTGTTAGTATGTGTGTGTTTGTGTGTTTGTATGTGTGTGTGTGTGTGTGTTTGTATGTGTGTGTGTGTGTGTCTGTGTGTGTGTGTGTTAGTATGTGTGTGTGTGTGTGTGTGTATGTGTGTGTGTGTGTGTGGGTTTGTTTGTGGATCTCTGTGAAAAAAACCTCAATATAGCACCATCCTCAAAGCATCATAATCATGACCACCTCAAAACATCATAATCATGACCACCTCAAAACATCATAATCATGACCACCTCAAAACATCATAATCATGACCACCTCAAAGCATCATAATCATGACCACCTCAAAACATCATAATCATGACCACCTCAAAACATCATAATCATGACCACCTCAAAACATCATAATCATGACCACCTCAAAACATCATAATCATGACCACCTCAAAACATCATAATCATGACCACCTCAAAACATCATAATCATGACCACCTCAAAACATCATAATCATGGCCACCTTGAAAGGCACGACGAACATCTGGTGCACCTTGCCCCTCACCCCCTCCCCCATCTCCTCCATGCCCCCCTCTAAGGCGTCCACAAACTGTGGCAGTAGCTTTATCAGTCTGTGTGGTGGTGGTGAGGTCTGTGTGGTGGTGGTGGTGGTGAGGTTGGTGTGGCTGGTGGTGGTGGTGAGGTTGGTGTGGCTGGTGGTGGTGGTGAGGTTAGGGTGGTGTGGTTGGAGTGGTGGTGTGGTTGCTGGTGATGGTGTAAGTTGGTGTGGTTAGTGGTGGAGGTGTATTGATGGGAGTAGTGTGGTTGATGGCATGTAGGCATGATGATGAAGATGAAGTGTAATGGTGACACAAAAGGAATAATGATAATGCTGCAGTATCATAGCAGTAAGTGACAACGTTGATTAGACCAGCGTAGTGGAGTGTTGTTATAGTAGAGTATCAAAGGTGTGACAAAGGTCATTAGACAAGCAGACTACTTGTAGAGCTTGCAGCAGTCGAGGAGTGAGGCCTTGCGGATGCGAAGACGTCTGAGGGTGGAGGAGGGGTCGAGGGTGCGTCTAAGTAGGTCGTCGTGCAGTCGCTGCCTCAACTCTGTGTGACTGCATAATGCCTCCACTATGTCCTGTCGGTCCTCTGTGCATGTGTGCGTGTGTGTGTGTTTGTGTGTGTGTGTGTGTGTGTGTGTGTGCGTGTGTGTGTGTGTGTGGTAATGACGTTGGTTGGTTGGTGTGGTAAAAAGTGAAAGTGGAGGATTGTAGTGTGGTTGGTTAATGTGGTGTGTGTGGTTGGTTAGTATGGTGGGTGTGGTGTAGTGGTTTAGAATAATGTGGTAGAGTCGTGTGCATGTAACTGTCAGCAAGCAGGCAGGCACTGCGGCCTCACCGATGATGTTGACGTCGACGAGTGGCTGGTGCAGCCAGGAAGAGAGCAGGCGTTGGCCACTGCGGGTGCGACATCTGTTGAGCAGAGAGAAAAGACTGCCCCCTGAGTGTGATGATGGTGGTGATAATGATGATAATGGTGATGATAATGATAATGATGATAATGGTGGTGATGATGATGATGAAAAATAAAATCATTTTAGTTGCTTGTGAACAACAATAACAATTTAACATTTAGCTCTCTCTCTCTCTCTTTCCCTCTCTCAACCTCTCCCAATTGCCCCCCCCCCCTCCTCTCTTTTTCACCTGCCTAAGCCTCCACCCACCTGACCGCTGGCCTGAGGGCAGGATGTTGAGGGAGCGTATGGAAGAGGCGTCGAGACGCATGCAGTTCGACGGCACAAAGACACTCCACTGGAACTGACCGAGGTTGCCCTCGTCAGAAAGCACCTGTTGTCGCCAATCAATTCCTCTTATCCACCCCTCCATGCATACAAACACACACGCACGCACACACACATACACATATATCACACAAACAGACACACACACACACACACACACACACACACACACACACACACACACACACACACACACACACACACACACACACACACACACACACACACACACACACACACACACACACATATACAAACACACACACACACAAACACACACATACCTCCAGATACTTGATGGAGGCAGCTAAGCAGGGAAGTGCCACCAGAGAGTCTGTGTGATCGTGCGTGCATGCACTCCCCACTGAACCATTAAGTATGCAACACAAAAAATACAACAAAAATACAAAATGCAAGTTGGAACACACAAAACACACATACAAAATAAAACTCTGCTGCGTGAAAACAACATGAAAAGAAAGACAACAACACACATCATCATAACACATACACACCACATGACTAAAAAACACACAAAAAACCACATCACCATCCTATCTCTCTTCCCTCACTCACCACTCATCCTCTCTTCCCTCACTCACCACTCATTCTCTTTTCCCTCACTCACCACTCATTCTCTCTTCCCTCACACACCACTCATTCTCTCTTCCCTCACTCACCACTCATCCTCTCTTCCCTCACTCACCACTCATCCTCTCTTCCCTCACTCACCACTCATCCTCTCTTCCCTCAGCAGTCTAGCTAAGTCCTGCTTCACATTCTTTGTGTCGAAGTCGCCTGTGGTGGAATGGTGGTAGTGTGGTAGTGTGGTGGAGTGGTGGTAGTGTGGTGGAAGTGTGGTGAAGTGGTGGAAGTGTGGTGGAGTGGTGGTAGTGTGGTGGAGTGGTGGGAGTCTGGTGGAATGGTGGTAGTGTGGTGGAATGGTGGTAGTGTGGTGGAGTGGTGGTAGTGTGGTGGAATGGTGGTAGTGTGGTGGAGTGGTGGTAGCGCGGTGGTAGTGTTGTGGAATGGTGGTAGTGTGGTGGAATGGTGGTAGTGTGGTGGAATGGTGGTAGTGTGGTGGAATGGTGGTAGTGTGGTGGAGTGGTGGTAGTGTGGTGGAATGGTGGTAGTGTGGTGGAATGGTGGTAGTGTGGTGGAATGGTGGTAGTGTGGTGGAATGGTGGTAGTGTGGTGGAATAGTGGTAGTGTGGTGGAATGGTGGTAGTGTGGTGGAATGGTGGTAGTGTGGTAGAGTGGTGGTAGTGTGGTGGAATGGTGGTAGTGTGGTGGAATGGTGGTAGTGTGGTGGAGTGGTGGTAGTGTGGTGGAATGGTGGTAGTGTGGTGGAATGGTGGTAGTGTGGTGGAGTGGTGGTAGTGTGGTGGAATGGTGGTAGTGTGGTGGAGAGGTGGAAGTGTGGTGGAGAGGTGGAAGTGTGGTGGAGTGGTGGTAGTGTGGTGGAGTGGTGGTAGTGTGATGGAGTGGTGGAAGTGTGGTGGAATGGTGGTAGTGTGGTGGAGTGGTGGAAGTGTGGTGGAATGGTGGTAGTGTGGTGGAATGGTGGTAGTGTGGTGGAGTGGTGCTAGTGTGGTGGAATGGTGGTAGTGTGGTGGAATGGTGGTAGTGTGGTGGAGTGGTGGTAGTGAGGTGGAATGGTGGTAGTGTGGTGGAATGGTGGTAGTGTGGTGGAATAGTGGCAGTGTGGTGAAATGGTGGTAGTGTGGTGAAGTGGTGGTTATGTGGTGGTAGCGTGGTGGAATGGTGGTAGTGTGGTGGAGTGGTGGAAGTGTGGTGGAATGGTGGTAGTGTGGTGGAATGGTGGTAGTGTGGTGAAGTGGTGGTTGTGTGGTGGAGTGGTGGTAGTGTGGTGGAGTGGTGGTAGTGTGATGGAGTGGTGGAAGTGTGGTGGAATGGTGGTAGTGTGGTGGAGTGGTGGAAGTGTGGTGGAATGGTGGTAGTGTGGTGGAATGGTGGTAGTGTGGTGGAGTGGTGCTAGTGTGGTGGAGTGGTGGAAGTGTGGTGGAATAGTGGTAGTGTGGTGGAGTGGTGGTAGTGAGGTGGAATGGTGGTAGTGTGGTGGAATGGTGGTAGTGTGGTGGAATAGTGGCAGTGTGGTGAAATGGTGATAGTGTGGTGGAGTGGTGGAAGTGTGGTGGAGTGGTGGTAGTGTGGTGGAATGGTGGTAGTGTGGTGGAATGGTGGTAGTGTGGTGGAATGGTGGTAGTGTGGTGGAGTGGTGGTAGTGTGGTGGAATGGTGGTAGTGTGGAGGAGTGGTGGTAGTGTGGTGGAGAGGTGGAAGTGTGGTGGAGTGGTGGTAGTGTGGTGGAATGGTGGTAGTGTGGTGGAGTGGTGGTAGTGTGGTGGAGTGGTGGAAGTGTGGTGGTAGTGTGGTGGAATAGTGGTAGTGTGGTGGAATGGTGGTAGTGTGGTGGAATGGTGGTAGTGTGGTGGAATGGTGGGAGTGTGGTGGAGTGGTGGAAGTGTGGTGGAATGGTGGTAGTGTGGTGGAATGGTGGTAGTGTGGTGAAGTGGTGGTAGTGTGGTGGTAGCGTGGTGGAATGGTGGTAGTGTGGTGGAGTGGTGGAAGTGTGGTGGAATGGTGGTAGTGTGGTGGAATGGTGGTAGTGTGGTGAAGTGGTGGTTGTGTGGTGGAATGGTGGTGGTGGTGGAATGGTGGTAGTATGGTGGAATAGTGGCAGTGTGGTGGAATGGTGGTAGTGTGGTAGAGTGGTGGAAGTGTGGTGGAGTGGTGGTAGTGTGGTGGAATGGTGGTAGTGTGGTGGAATGGTGGTAGTGTGGTGGAATGGTGGTAGTGTGGTGGAGTGGTGGTAGTGTGGTGGAATGGTGGTAGTGTGGTGGAGTGGTGGTAGTGTGGTGGAATGGTGGGAGTGTGGTGGAGTGGTGGTAGTGTGGTGGAATGGTGGTAGTGTGGTGGAATGGTGGGAGTGTGGTGGAGTGGTGGTAGTGTGGTGGTAGCGTGGTGGAATGGTGGGAGTCTGGTGGAATAGTGGTAGTGTGGTGGAATGGTGGTAGTGTGGTGGAGTGGTGGTAGTGTGGTGGAGTGGTGGAAGTGTGGTGGAATAGTGGTAGTGTGGTGGAATGGTGGTAGTGTGGTGGAATGGTGGTAGTGTGGTGGAATGGTAGGAGTGTGGTGGAGTGGTGGAAGTGTGGTGGAATGGTGGTAGTGTGGTGGAATGGTGGTAGTGTGGTGAAGTGGTGGTAGTGTGGTGGTAGCGTGGTGGAATGGTGGTAGTGTGGTGGAGTGGTGGAAGTGTGGTGGAATGGTGGTAGTGTGGTGGAATGGTGGTAGTGTGGTGAAGTGGTGGTAGTGTTGTGGAATGGTGGTGGTGGTGGAATGGTGGTAGTGTGGTGGAATAGTGGCAGTGTGGTGGAATGGTGGTAGTGTGGTGGAGTGGTGGAAGTGTGGTGGAGTGGTGGTAGTGTGGTGGAATGGTGGTAGTGTGGTGGAATGGTGGTAGTGTGGTGGAATGGTGGTAGTGTGGTAGAGTGGTGGTAGTGTGGTGGAATAGTGGTAGTGTGGTGGAGTGGTGGTAGTGTGGTGGAATGGTGGGAGTGTGGTGGAGTGGTGGTAGTGTGGTGGAATGGTGGTAGTGTGGTGGAATGGTGGGAGTGTGGTGGAGTGGTGGTAGTGTGGTGGTAGCGTGGTGGAATGGTGGGAGTCTGGTGGAATAGTGGTAGTGTGGTGGAATGGTGGAAGTGTGGTGGAATGGTGGTAGTGTGGTGGAATGGTGGTAGTGTGGTGGAATGGTGGTAGTGTGGTGGAGTGGTGGTAGTGTGGTGGAATGGTGGTTGTGTGGTGGAATGGTGGTAGTGTGGTGGAGTGGTGGTAGTGTGGTGGAATGGTGGTAGTGTGGTGGAATGCTGGGAGTGTGGTGGAGTGGTGGTAGTGTGGTGGAATGGTGGTAGTGTGGTAGAGTGGTGGTAGTGTGGTGGAATGGTGGTAGTGTGGTGGAGTGGTGGTAGTGTGGTGGAGTGGTGGTAGTGTGGTGGAATGGTGGTAGTGTGGTGGAGTGGTGGTAGTGTGGTGGAAGGGTGGAAGTGTGGTGGAATGGTGGGAGTCTGGTGGAATGGTGGTAGTGTGGTGGAGTGGTGGTAGTGTGGTGGAATGGTGGTAGTGTGGTGGAATGGTGGTAGTGTGGTGGAGTGGTGGTAGTGTGGTGGAATGGTGGTAGTGTGGTGGAGTGGTGGTAGTGTGGTGGAATGGTGGAAGTGTGGTGGAGTGGTGGTAGTGTGGTGGAATAGTGGCAGTGTGGTGGAATGGTGGTAGTGTGGTGGAATGGTGGTAGTGTGGTGGAATGGTGGTAGTGTGGTGGGAGTGTGGTGGAGTGGTGGTAGTGTGGTGGTAGCGTGGTGGAATGGTGGGAGTCTGGTGGAATGGTGGTAGTGTGGTGGAATGGTGGTAGTGTGGTGGAATGGTGGTAGTGTGGTGGAATGGTGGTAGTGTGATAGAATGGTGGGAGCGTGGTGGAATGGTGGTAGTGTGGTGGTAGTGCAGGGGAATGGTGGTAGTGTGGTAAGTTGTGAGGTGGTAGTGTGGTAAGTTGTGAGGTGGTAGTGTGGTAAGTTGTGAGGTGGTAGTGTGGTAAGTTGTGAGGTGGTAGTGTGGTAAGTTGTGAGGTGGTAGTGTGGTAAGTTGTGAGGTGGTAGTGTGGTAAGTTGTGAGGTGGTAGTGTGGTAAGTTGTGAGGTGGTAGTGTGGTAAGTTGTGATGTGGTAGTGTGGTAAGTTGTGAGGTGGTAGTGTGGTAGAGTAGTGTGTTTAAAAGATGGTATTTTAATGCGGAGGTTTAATGGTAGTGTGCTGTGGTGGGATGTAATATGGTGGGACAGTACGTGTGGTGGGATGGTGGGATGTAATATGGTGGGATGGTACGTGTGGTGGGATGGTGGGATGGTACGTGTGGTGGGATGGTACGTGTGGTGGGATGGTAGGATGTAATGTGGTGGGATGTAATATGGTGGGATGGTACGTGTGGTGGGATGGTGGGATGGTACGTGTGGTGGGATGGTACGTGTGGTGGGATGGTACGTGTGGTGGGATGGTACGTGTGGTGGGATGGTACGTGTGGTGGGATGGTGGGATGGTACGTGTGGTGGGATGGTACGTGTGGTGGGATGGTACGTGTGGTGGGATGGTACGTGTGGTGGGATGGTACGTGTGGTGGGATGGTACGTGTGGTGGGATGGTACGTGTGGTGGGATGGTGGGATGGTACGTGTGGTGGGATGGTACGTGTGGTGGGATGGTACGTGTGGTGGGATGGTACGTGTGGTGGGATGGTACGTGTGGTGGGATGGTACGTGTGGTGGGATGGTGGGATGTAATATGGTGGGATGGTACGTGTGGTGGGATGGTGGGATGTAATATGGTGGGATGGTACGTGTGGTGGGATGGTGGGATATTATATGGTGGGATGGTACGTGTGGTGGGATGGTACGTGTGGTGGGATGGTGGGATGTAATATGGTGGGATGGTACGTGTGGTGGGATGGTGGGATGTAATATGGTGGGATGGTACGTGTGGTGGGATGGTGGGATATTATATGGTGGGATGGTACGTGTGGTGGGATGGTGGGATGTAATATGGTGGGATGGTACGTGTGGTGGGATGTAATATGGTGGGATGGTACGTGTGGTGGGATGGTGGGATATTATATGGTGGGATGGTACGTGTGGTGGGATGGTACGTGTGGTGGGATGGTACGTGTGGTGGGATGGTACGTGTGGTGGGATGGTGGGATGTAATATGGTGGGATGGTACGTGTGGTGGGATGGTGGGATATTATATGGTGGGATGGTACGTGTGGTGGGATGGTGGGATATTATATGGTGGGATGGTACGTGTGGTGGGATGGTGGGATGTAATATGGTGGGATGGTACGTGTGGTGGGATGGTACGTGTGGTGGGATGGTGGGATGTAATATGGTGGGATGGTACGTGTGGTGGGATGGTGGGATGTAATATGGTGGGATGGTACGTGTGGTGGGATGGTGGGATGTAATATGGTGGGATGGTACGTGTGGTGGGATGGTGGGATGTAATGTGGTGGGATGGTGAGGTTTGGTTGATAGAGAGCGAGGCTGCTTGAATGGTGACAACACATTGGAGGATGTTCACAAATTCCTCTTAAGCAATCACTCACTCTTCTTCACTTCAGTCACTGCTATGTTGTTCCTCTCCATCACACCCCTCATGCCTCCTCCTCCTCCCCCTCCACCTCCTCCTCCTCCTCCTGCCTCCATCAAACACTCCATCGGCCTCAGTTGGGCCAGCACCTCCTCCAGCCCACCCTCCCCATGCACCCTGCACCCCATCATCCTGGCATCATTATCATCATCACAATCAACATCAAATCATCATCATAATCATAATGAATATTAATGAGTTAATGATTATTAACGGGATGACGAATAGTAATGAGATAATGAATGGTAATGAGATAATGAATAGTAATGAGTTAATGAATGGTAATGAGATAATGAATGGTAATAAGATAATGAATGGTAATGAGATAATGAATGGTAATGAGATGATGAATGGTAATGAGATGATGAATGGTAATGAGATAATGAATGGTAATGAGATAATGAATGGTAATGAGATAATGAATGGTAATGAGATAATGAATGGTAATGAGATAATGAATGGTAATGAGATAATGAATGGTAATGAGATAATGAATGGTAATGAGATAATGAATGGTAATGAGATAATGAATGGTAATGAGATAATGAATGGTAATGAGATAATGAATGGTAATGAGATAACGAATGGTAATGAGATAATGAATGGTAATGAGATAATGAATGGTAATGAGATAATGAATGGTAATGAGATAATGAATGGTAATGAGATAATGAATGGTAATGAGATAATGAATGGTAATGAGATAATGAATGGTAATGAGATAATGAATGGTAATGAGATAATGAATGATAATGAGATAATGAATGGTAATGAGATAATGAATGGTAATGAGATAATGAATAGTAATGAGATAATGAATGGTAATGAGATAATGAATGGTAATGAGATAATGAATGGTAATGAGATAATGAATGGTAATGAGATAATGAATGGTAATGAGATAATGAATGGTAATGAGATAATGAATGGTAATGAGATAATGAATGGTAATGAGATAATGAATAGTATTGAAGTCACCTATAAGTGCTCATGTCAATGTAGGAAAGCTCGATGGCCTGGTGATGATAATGATCCTATTGACAACCATCAAACCCATTTAACTGGTCCAATCATTGAAGCAACAGCAACAACATCAACAACAACAACCTATTCAACTGCAATACGACCATCCAACTCAACATTGCCCAGAAACGACAACATTAAAAAGAAGTCAAGGTGCCCGCATTTACTGTCCCACCGCACCCCACAACTAAATCAACAACAACAAGAACAACAACATCCGCAAGCACAACAGCCACAACAGCAACAACAACAACAACAACAACAACAACAACAAGCACCTCACTGCTGGACTTGAGTGCGACGATTCCGGAGGAGGCGGTGACGTCAGAGGAGTGCAGGAGGTCCTCGAACTGGCAGAGGTTGCCTGGAGACGCCTGTGTGTCGTGGGAGAAGGTGCTGTGGTTTGGTGTGGTTTTGTTTGATGCTGTGTGGTGTGGTGTGATGCTGTGTGGTGTGGTTTGGTTTGGTGCTGTGGTTTAATGCTGTGTGGTGTGGTTTGGTGCTATGGTGGTGTGGTTTGGTTTGGTGCTGTGTGGTGTGGTGTGGGTTGATGCTGTGTGGTGTGGTTTGATGCTGTGTGGTGTGGTGTGATGCTGTGTGGTGTGGTTTGATGCTGTGTGGTTTGGTGCTATGGTGGTTTGGTTTGGTTTGGTGCTGTGTGGTGTGGTGTGGGTTGATGCTGTGTGGTGTGGTTTGATGCTGTGTGGTGTGGTGTGATGCTGTGTGGTGTGGTTTGGTTTGGTGCTGTGGTTTAATGCTGTGTGGTGTGGTTTGGTGCTATGGTGGTGTGGTTTGGTTTGGTGCTGTGTGGTGTGGTGTGGGTTGATGCTGTGTGGTGTGGTTTGATGCTGTGTGGTGTGGTTTGATGCTGTGTGGTGTGGTTTGATGCTGTGTGGTTTGGTGCTATGGTGGTTTGGTTTGGTTTGGTGCTGTTGGTGTGGTTTGATGCTGTGTGGTGTGGTTTGATGCTTTGTGGTTTGGGAAGGTGATGTGGATTGGTGCTGTGGTGGTGTGGGGTGGTTTGATGCTGTGTGGTGTGGTTTGGTGGTGCTGTGTGGTGTGAGAAGGTGGGTGGTGCTGTGTGGTGTGGGAAGGTGGTGTGGTGCTGTGTGGTGTGGTTTGGTGGTGCTGTGTGGTGTGGGAAGGTGGTGTGGTTTGGTGATGCTGAGGTTTGGTGGTTTGATTGAGTGTAAGGGTGTATGGTTTGGTGATGTGTGGTTTAATGGTGTGGTTTGCTCTAGTGTAGTTTTGATTTGGGAAAGGTAGTGTAGTTTGGGATTTGAAGAAACGTGGTTTAATTTGATGGGGTGCGGGTGTGGTTGTGATTGTGGTGTGGTATAGACAAAAGTGTGATGGACCGAAAAAAGCATGCCACTCCTTTGACCAGCTCCCAAAAAAAACAACAAAAACACAACACAAACAACAAAAAATCTCACACAAACAACAAACAACAACACAACAAAACCTTGTAAGCGAGACTCCACTCGTTGTTGTTCTTGTTGTAGACCTCGATTGAGTGCCTCCTTACCAGCAACAACTCCCTCACCACCCCCTCAAACGCCGCCTGTCGCACCACCACACACTCCAGCTTGCCTGCCACGGGGTGCATCCCTTTAGTGACACGCATACAAACACACACACAGATACACACACACACACACACACACACACACATACACACACACACACACACACACATATATACACACACACACACATACACACACACACAAATCATCACATGAAACTTCTTTTTAAAACATTGTGAAAAACAACAAAAAGAAATTGATGAATATTTGTCTCATTGAGATGATGAATGAATTACTCGAATTATGAATAAATGAATAAATTATTCAAATGAGGGTGGCGGACCATTGGAGGCTTGCTTGAGGGCTGAGGGAGTCTTGAGGAGTTCCTTGGCGACGAAGACTGCATCAGTGCCGTGAGCTGTCCAGTAGTCCTGTGGGGGTGGTGGTGATGATGATGATGCAATAGTGAGGGTGATGACGATTTTGATGATACAATATGGTGGTGTAATAATATAAAGTATAGTGACAGAATACAGTGTTATGGTATGATAAAATATATGGTGATACAATATATGATGATAAAAATTAATGGTATGATACAATATATGGTGATACAATATATGTTGATACAATATAAAATGATACAGTATATGTTGATATAATATATATTGATAAAATATATAATGATAAAATATATAATGATACAGTATATAATGATACAATATATGATTAGACAATATATAATGATACAGTATATATTGATACAGTATATAATGATACAGTATATAATGATAGAATATATAATGATACAATATATGTTGATAAAATTTATGGTGATACAATATGATGCAAAAGAGTGATAGCAAACAGACTTACAGTTCGATCAAAGAATCGGATGGTGGAGGACAGTTTCTGAAGTGGTGTTAAGTTCCCATATTGAATGTTTCACTGGTGCAATAAAGACTTTGTTATAAAGTGCTAACATAATAAAATACAACGCAGTAGGATACAGTACAATATAGAGCAATTTAGTGTTATATAGTATTATATTATAGTATAATAATGCATAGTCAGTCTATAGTATAGACTCTATAGTATAGAGTCTATACTGTTGTATGAAGACATGCAAGTTGTGTACCTCTGACAGGCCCTTGAAGAAGCTGTTGAAGGACGACTCCTGGGCAGAATCTGCGCATAAATAAATGTGTAATCTTTCAATAAACTTATGGCATACGTCTTATGCAAATAGAATGAATTCAAACTTTCATTTCCATGTGATGTAGAGCCTTAATATAATTTAATAAAATATTTACAGTACAAAATTTTTTTGAATAATTTATTTTTTTTAGTTAATTTAATTTTTTTTTTAAACTTTTCATGCTGATTTACGCCTATTTAACTTTATTCTTGGTCAAGACAAAACAATGAATAAGCTACGGTTTAAGGAATGTTTTAGATGATGCGTAAAGTCTGAAAAATTGCAACAGTTCAAACAATTAAAAAATCTATTACCAAACTTGACGTCAACTGAATCTGATTCTTTATCCATGTTTTAAACTTTAAAGTTAAAGATTGGTGGAACTTTAGGAATGGCGCTAAAAACTAATTAAGTTTAAAAGTGAATGCAAAATAAACTTGAACCAAAAAAAGTATTGTGTGGCCAGCAAACCACTCTACTTCGCTTTTCATTGACTTGGAAAAAGCCTTTGTTTCGTGTTTCTGAAAATATAATTTGGTGGCTTTTTTCTCAAGCTGCACACAAATCATTGGAAAACTTTAACTTTTATCATCATTTTTTCAGTTTCAGTTTAGATTAAGATCTTTCATTTCTATTTCTATATCGTTTTAGTTTAAAAAAAAACAATAATTTCTACTTCAGTTTCAACAAAAATGAATGCAATCATTTCAGTTTCAGTTACTCAGTAACTATCCCCTTGGCCACATTTATGAAAAGCAAATAAAAGTTGTATTAAATGGTCTTGGATGGTCTTGGGCGAGCTTCAAGACCAAGGAAAAATCAAATTAAGCACTTACTGCCCTATGATTGGAACCGAAATAGACGCCGACTCCATGTCATCATCACCACCACTATTGTACCATCATCATCACCACCCCTATTGTACCATCATCATCACCGCCACTATTCAGTCCCTTGGGCCCGCCAGAATATTTAGTCCCACCCTCTACCCCAAATATTTATTTTATAGAAGTTGAATTTTTTTCTTTCAATGAAATATTTCAATAACTGGTTTTTTTCTTTTTTAAATAAATACTTTTGTATAATTTATAAATAAGTTATAAATAATAAATTAATTTATAAATAATTTATAAATTTGTATTAGGAATACGACGGTTCCGAATCCGGATTCGGGTCCAAATCGCCGAATTTGGAAAAAATTCGATCCGCCGAATCCAACAGTAAAGATCCTCTTCAAACGGTTTCAAAAATAATTCCTTTTTAAAACTCGTGGACTTCTCGTAGTCATAAGTATATGAATAAATGGATGCTTGACTTTCTCTCTATATTAACGTGAAGAATCTTATAAATATATATTACAGTCAATAAATCAATCAATCAAATAGATTTCTATAGCGCTCTTTCTTCAAATTCAATATTAACTATCGTCGATATCTATAAACGTATGAATGATCATAAAAATGGTATAAAATACGTGGAAAGAATGTTCAAAGTGTCGTTGAGGACCACAGAAGATCGCAATCGCCTGCAGATGCATAATGTTGATATGTTAACTTTCCTGAAAGAAAACTTGCCAAGAGTTCAGCTGCGAGAATAAATATGAAATAAGTTTAGACATGTGATTTTTTCGAAATTTATTTTAATCAGTTAATAAGTTAGAATAATTTAGGGAAAACTGTTGCTTTTTGTAATCTTGTTTAATATTACTAATAGAACTTCTATGCTGTCAGCCATGGGCGGCGATCCTGGTGGTCTTGGGTCGTCCATGCTGGGTAGGATCCCCCAAGATTTGCAGCAGATCGCCGCCCCTGGTTAAAAAACCAAAAGCAAGTTGTAGATAAACGGATTAGATCAACTTATTTATATATAAGTGAAAACTCGAAACATTTATAACACCACTTTTTCTGTAAGCTCACTTTTTGTTATCTTTGTTACTCTAGGCAACAAGTCGTTTGTTGCAGTTGTTACTTTAGGCAACAAGTCGTTTGTTGCAGTTGTTACTCTAGGCAACAAGTCGTTTGTTGCAGTTGTTACTTTAGGCAACAAGTCGTTTGTTGCAGTTGTTACTCTAGGCAACAAGTCGTTTGTTGCAGTTGTTACTTTAGGCGATGTGCCTGGACAGTTTTATTTAATCGAGTGATTCTTTAAATATGATGTTATGACTGAAAAGCACCAAACATGTTTTTGAAACTATTTAGAGGCCATGGACTTCTCGATATTAAAAAGTCCATGTTGTTTGATCAATTTTTTTATTTCCTTTGAAACTGAAAATAAATAATAATTTTGATTATTTTTGTCCTATAAATTAAATAATTTTTAACAAACATTTAAATTTAGTATTTATTTAATGAAATTAGATCATAAGTATTGTTTTGAGACTTTCATTTTTGTAATCGTCTTGATTTTCAAGTGGAGCTGTGATATTCCTAAAAGAAAAAAACATTTTATGACAAATATTGTTTAAATTATCAAATAACTGATATAATTGAAACTCTTTAGTTTAAGAAAAGGAAGAAAATAACTTTAAGAAAAAGTAGGGGGGGGGGGTTCGTGACCCCAGGACCTCCCCCACATGCTTACGTTGTGTCTCAGAACGCAAGTCGTGCAATATTCTTTTGGATAAAAATCAGTTTCATCATATTTCGTTATCAAACATCTCTTGAGCGCACATCCAACATTTTAATTTTTTTCTGGTTGCTTCTTAAGTTTTCAACTTTTTGTTAAAAACTCTTAGAAAACTTAAAAACATTTTTATTTTTAAAATGTAAAATATTTGGAGAAATTATAAGACTCACAGTTTTTGCTAAGTTTTGTTCTGACCAATCAATGTTTAGTTTGAGATTATCTTCAAAGGCTTCAACTGCCGAGTGATATACACTGAAATAAAGATACTGGCATTTAAATTCCCAACCCGGGTGTTTTCTTACAGGCCTTTGATACTTGTCATGGAGTTCGCATTTATAATGAATATCTTCTGCTACATCCACCAAAGAGCTCTCCCAAAACCGAAATAATCACATTTCAATCTTGCAATATAAAAGATAAAATATTTTTTGAATATACCATTTAGATTTAAAGCATTAAAAAAGAATTAAAAAATTGAAAGTACTTGATTGTAATAAATGTTCACCGAACCACATAATGTACAGTTGAATTCGTCAATTTCTTGATGTGATCTCTTAACAATACCATTATAACTTTTTGATGCTTATAGTTTACGTGTTCCGCATCTGTAAACTGAAGAAGGCTGCAAATAAGGAAGACAGCTGCCAAACACAAACTTCTTTTACAAGCCATTTCGGGTCATTTATTTTTTCCCCCAGCTCACTTATATAGAGAAAAATGGTCATTTGCACTAACGACGCAAATGAGTTATAAATTATTTTTTTGAACTTCTCTCGAATATATCAATAGTGTTTAAAGCTCATTAGTATTAAGTTAAGTAGTGATTAGTATTTAAAGTATTCACTTATTCGATTATTCAATATTAAACCTTTGAGAATTTTAACTCAATTCAAGTGAAAAGAAGTCTGTACTCAATGGATTATATGTGAAGTCAATTGAAACATTAAAAACTAAAGCTATAATTATATAATTTTTATGTTTTAAGTTGTTATATCACCGAATATAACATGGCTGCTGCAACATCTGTGCATACATCAAAAAACTTTTTCCAACCGATGTACTTTGCAGTGGAATAATCAATTCAGAAATTCTGAATTTCAGCACTTGTTGTCTGCTGAAGAAACTCCAGGCAAAACATCACGCTTTCAAGAATGTCACTATTAGCTTCAAATCGAAAGTAACCCTAGAAGAAAAGCTCCTTTGGAAAAATTTCTGGTTTCGTCAAGCTGAATTGAAAAATACAATGACTTTTTTTTGGTAGTTGCTTAAATAAACGGTTTTGGGTGTAGTATTTAAAATGTTAAAATCTTAGATCTAAATAAAAATATTATTAGAAGGTTTTTTGTGTAAATGTTGGTCGTTTTGAGTCTGTCAAGGATGACCGCAGCAAACCAAGATGGCTCCATACTGTAGCAAGCATTTAATAAAATATAAAGTGATTTTCATTAGAATTATTCAGACAAATAAGGAGAAGAATAAAGTGTTCGTTAACTTGTGATTTTCGTTTAATAAAATGTAATAATAGTTTTCAAAATGAATTTAAATTACTTAAGACACGGAGTTATAATGAAAGAATAATAAAGAGTAGTTTTATGTAGAATTTGAGTCGATAGAAAGCAATCAAATTGTTTTATAATGTTTAAGCCGATACGAGCTCTAAGGAAATTTATTGAGCAGTTTTTACAATAGATATCGAAATAAAAATCGATTATGTAGTAAATTAAAAGTTTTTACCCTACTTTTAATTCTTCATAATTTTTTCTATAAATAATAAATGTTTTAAAAGAATTATCATCTCTCTAAATTCAGGTTTTTAAACTTTTAATGAAAAGTATTAGTTAATCACAGATTTGAAATTATCTATTTCCAAGAAAAAGTTTAGTTTAATTATCATTAATAATTTCCATTTCAGACATGTACTTTCACAAGTGGATCCTGGGTTTCGCTTGTGTTCTAGTGGCAAGTCAAGGTTATTAACATCTCATCCACTTTTTAAAAATGAAATATTTCACTTTCATTGACCTTCATTCACATTTCGGATGGAGTTCTCTTATCGAACTATTTCGACAGGCTGTCCGCAAGGTTACACTGAGGATGACGGAAGGTGCTACAAGCTTATTCGAAAAGCAAAGACTTGGATGATGGCTCAAAAAGATTGCTTGATGAGTGGTGGATATTTAGCGGACGTTCTGAGTCAAGATGACATGCAAGCCTTGTTGAAATTGGATTTTAACTTTGGAAGTATGTTGAAACATTTGATACAACTTTTGAACAAAAGCAAGTTCTTTGAAGCCGTGAAGCATATGATATATCCTTTGTTATACTAAATTTTATGTTTCAGAGCCTTGTAATTATTTCTGGGTTGGAGGTTTGAGATGCAAGAAATCTTGGGTTTTTCCTCGTGTCGCCGTTAGTTTATCTTACAATCCTGAAGACTGTCAATTCCCTCTCCCAACAAGTGATCTCAGTTTCAGCTATTGGGGTTGGATGGAGCCAAACAATGCCGGAGATAATGAAAATTGCATTCGATTGAAGAAGGGCTTGAAGTGGAACGATAAAGATTGCTTGACGAAGCATTGCTCTGTGTGCCAAGCAAAGGCATAGAAATTTTCTGAGTTGCAAGAAGATGAGTTCATGGCTAATCCCACAAACACTAACTTGAGAAATTTGCTAATGAACTTTCAATAAATAATAAAAATGATTTCAGAGTTTTTCAATAAGGTTTCAAGTTTCCTGTTCATATAATATGATACATTTTTGCTTTGTGGGGTCATTCCATAGAAGTTCGACCAAAATAAATTCAATTTTACACCTCAGAAATTTATGAAACTTTTACATTATGCTTAGATACGTTGTCTATAAAAATGAAAAAAAATAAATAATGAAATTTTTCAAAAAGTCGCCGAGTTATTGACCTTCAAAGTTCGCCGAAGTCAAAACCTCTTCTCTATTCAATTTGAAATATCTCAGCCTATATTTATCAGAACAAATAATGGAGTATAGCAAAAATAAAGGCATTTGAATGTTCTATTTAAACATATTTTAATGGTTTAAGTATAAATAAAATATAATTTTTTTTTGTGACGGTCAAAAGTTTGACCTTGAAATTTTCGATGTTGCCCCATATATTTTGTATAAAAAAATTTCGTAACATTTTTCTAACATTCCCTCAATCATATAAAAAAAATAAAAAAGGTCTTATTTTAAAAATATTTTTAGTCAATTTTTTCCTGAGCACCTAACAAACAATATTTTGTCAAAACAGCATTTTTGGAGTTCTCATGCATAATTTATTTTTTTCAGACAAAAATTAATGAATTTAGTAAATCTCAATAAATATTTAAGTTTATTTAATGAAAAAAATTAATAATTTAACCAAATCGCTCTTGAATTTGAAGAAAGAGCGCTATAGAAATCTATTTGATTGATTTGATTGATTGATCTAACTTTGCGCTATAGACTATAGTAACGTAGTTATGGATTCAGCTTAAATCAGTTAGATTTAGATTAGATTTAATTTTTGAAACGAATTAACTGAAATATCTATTAAGATTAACTAAATTCATTAATTTTTGTCTGAAAAAAATAATTCATGAGCACTCTTAAAATGGTACTAAGCTTTTTGAATGGCATATTCTTTAAAAAAACATTAAATGCAATTTTTCATTTTGGATTTTTTTATTATTTCACCTTGTTACTCAATTTTTGCAATTTTTCTGTTTGTTCGTCATTGGACAACACCGGACTCGAACTTTTCACTGACTTTTGTCTCGCTGACTACTTCAGCACTGTGCACGCCTGTCGTTCAAATCCAATTCAAGTCGATTTCTGGGTTCATGAGTGATGTAATTAAATAAGACTTTGCATGGAGGATAGAGAGGCTGGGAAGGTGTGGAGAGGTGTCATGGCAGAAGTTGCATCACAAGTTGAGTGGTTACTTGAAGGAGGAGAGATGGGTGCTCGAGACTGATCCATTCTGGACTCTCAATAACTTCTTCCACAGCACGCAGTCCTTGGCTTCTGTTTTGTACAAGCACCCCTCACATGCGGACTTGCTGCTCTTCAACGGAAGTTTCAATTACCGCAATTTGACTGGAGACCAACGGTGAAATTGCTCGGAAAAGTTCGAGAAGTCGGTGAGAGAGTTCAAACCGGCTTTGATGATCTCTTTCAAATCACTGGCTCAGTTCTCGATGTGCCAAAGAAGTGTTCGACAGAAAAACCGAAACGTTTGGACAGTGGATGCTCTATGGCACCCAGGCAGTCAACCAGTTCTTAAACTGAAAGATTTGATTTTATATACTCTTTTATTTCTCAAGTTCAATTTTGGGAGCTGTTTTTTTCTCATTTCTCATTAAATATTATAAAGTCTATGTGGTCGTTCACGCTTCAATTTAAATTCCGGTAATTCTAGAAAGTAAAATATCGTTAAACATCGGTCTATTTCATGGAGTTTTTTCAGTGGATCCAATTTAAGAAAAAAATGAAAGTTATAGTCAATGCATAGTAATAATCAAAGAGATAACAAAGATAAAATTGCATTTAATGTTTTTTCCAAGGAATATGCTATTCGAAAAGCTTGGCACCACCAACAAGTGGGCAGAACTTAGTTAATAATTTCGCTATAGACTACAGTATTTCTATATACTAAAGACTATAGTAACGTAGTTATGGATGGAGCTTAAATCAGTTAGAATTAGTTAAATTATTAATTTTTTAAATTAAATCAACTTAAATATTTATTGAGATTTACTAAATTCGTTAATGGTAGAAAAGAAATTTCATAATTGTCCCGTACAGGTGAAAAACCTCTGCCCAATGTTCCTGGGTTGGCCGTTGACACTTAATTGTGTTCATCCGCCCTTAGTAGAATATGCTGGGTATCCCAGGTACGCTGGTTTGCGAAGGTATGTACCATCTCAAGAACTCTAAAGGCAGTGCCTCAACCACTTTCGGCACAGAAAATTCTGAAACGCTTCAGTAGTGAATCTGTTGGGATCCGGTGGTGCTGCCGTTGGTGGCAATCGCAGAGAAATATTTCTGGTGAAAGAAGTCTCGGATGCTCTCGCTTGTAGACCCCCGCCTTCATACAAACATATACTCATATAGTTTGATTGGCCCAGCGTTGATTAGTATGCATGCATTTGATTAGTCCACCAAACATAAAATGCACATACACACAAGCACACATTCATAACAATTATTGAAGACAAGTTTCCATTGTTTAAATAGCTGTGTGGTAATGCTAATAGGCAAAATAAAATAATTTAAATTTTGCCTATGACATTTAGTACTCTGACCAATATTATGCAACAACTTTTTTATTGACAAATTTCACATAATATTTTTTAATTTATTAAAAAATTTTTACTAGTAATATGGTGAAAAATATCTTATAAATTTAAAATATTCTATTTTACCAATTATTAAGTATTTCACGTAAAACTTAATTTTTAAAAGTTTAAACTTAATTGAAGGTAATAAAAACCTATTATTAAGTATTTCACGTAAAAGATAGTACATCAATTGTTTTTATTCTCGAAAACCATCCCACTGAGAGAGTATGTTCCTTCCTTATTGAATAAGGCTTATTAATTCTCACTCATTCAACAACAACAAAATACAAAGGGCTAGAAGAGATTTGAGCTAAAGAAAACCAAGCACATTCCATGTGCACCAGCAGAAGCAAAAGAGATCAGTCAAGAGAATGGAGCAGTCTATGGCCTGTTGGGTTTTGAAGTGACTTGCCCACTAACAGTGAAATAGGTCTTTTTTTCAACATTATGACACTGTTCTATAATATTTTCAAACCCATTATCAACTTAATTTAACCACCTATTTTGTATCATGGTAGCTGACATTGATAAAAAGAAGATTTAAAATAAAACATGTCAAGACTATCCAAGAAAAAATATTCTGACTGCTGATAGGCAAAAGAAAATACTTTAAAATTATGAAACATCTACCCACGTTTTATTAGTAAAACATGCTGATGACTTTTTGTCCTCTGACCAATATTATGCCAACATTTTTTTAGTGAACAATTTCATATAATATTTTTACATTTTTAACATATCGAGTTTAATAAAGTGGTAAAAACTTAATTTTTAAACGACTGTGAACAGATTTGAATTTGTTAAAGCTGCAAAGGATATGCTGCAAATAAGACTAATTATTAGAGCAATAAATCATTTCGATGAAATTTTTTCGACTTTGATTGTTTCTATCTTTTTCATTCAGATCATATTCTAGAAGTAAATAAGCCATAATTCTTGTTCATTTTACGATATATCTCGTATCAAATAGTTGCCGAAAGATAAAAAACAAATGGCCGCCTTTATTTATCATTATTTTCATGTCTTACATACATCAGCTGATATTAGTAAATAAACAGTGCCGTTAGCTATAAAATGTTAATCTTAAAGCTGCGTCATATATGTTTTAGTCATGTTTTTTCACAAGTAGTGACCAGTCAAAGTCATGCATATATTAACGCTGGCCAATCAAACTACTTATAAATGTATGGGTATATGTTTGTATGAAGGCGGGGGTCTCCAAGCGAGAACAACCAAAAATTTATTAACAATAAAAAGCGAAAATGAATAATATTAAAAGAATTATAATTATTTCAATAAAACAACTATATTTGTATAAACAATAAAAAGTGAGAATGAACAATATTTAAAGAATGATAATTATTTAAATATAACTAAATTTGTATTAACAATAAAAAGCGAGAGTTCTTCAATTATTGTCTTTTTGAAATGGGGGAAAAATTTTCAGTGGCAACTTGAAGAGATGCCAACTGAATTACACATTCTCTTATTTTCCAAGTAAACGCGCCGTTTCTAGATTTAGCCTTTATAATTCGTACGGCTGCCTACCGTTTAATCACTTCTTCTGATAATTGGCTTAGTTGAACATCTTTTTCAATCTGAAGGTTTTGAAGTTCTTTTAGTTGTACATCTTCTACATGATTTTTGAATCTCTTTTTATTTGATTCTTCTGGCATAGAAGAAATGGTAATTTTTGATAAATTCTTATTCATCAACTTACTTTTCAATTTTTGAGCTATTGTTTTTTTACTTTTTTCTTTTTCTATGGAATTTTGAAGATTTATGATCTGGTGGTTTTGATCAACTTGTTCTTTCTTGAGCTTTCGAACAGTAGACGTCTGTTGAGACAACTTCTCATGAATTAATATTATCCGAAGGCGAAGTATTTTATTTTCGCTCTGAACTTCTCGCAATTTTTTCCTGTTTTTTTCTCCAGTCTCATCTCTTCTCTTGACATTTTTTAATGAATAATGTCCTTGTTGTTGTTGAATTAAGTTATATTTGAATTTTTCATTTTGGATTTTATGTTTTAGTCTTTTTAAGCGATTTTTCAGTAGAATAATCAAATTCTGATCAAAGCTTAACTGTCTTAGATCAATTGGTTGTCTGCCCTTTTCTTCATTTTTGGATTGAACAGTTAATGGTATTGTTTTTGAACAATTTCCAACTAAAAATGTGTTCAAAGACACTTTTGGCACATTTATTTTTGAAGATGGAGGAAGAAATTCTAAATTCATGAATGATTCTAGTTTTTCCTTTTTTGTTAGATTTATTTTCTTTTTAGCAACTATACACACCTTTGAGTATAAAACCAATGGGTTTGTATTGATGAAGTTGTCATTAAGGCATCCCAAAACTTCAGCTAAACTAAGACAATATATATGTTCCTTTTTAAAAAAGTTTTTTAACTCTAGAACTAGGCCATTGCTTATAAAAACAAATTTTTTCAAACTTTTATTTTTTATATCAATACATGTGAGGCCAAGCTTCTGACAAATTGGGCCAGGAAATTCCATTTGAAGACAACTGTATTTTAAAGTTAAAAAAATTATCCTTTGTAAAGTAACTTTACTAAAGTTTACTAAAGTTGTTACGCTCAAATGGCTTAATTTATTATTATGGACTCTAAGCTATGAATATCATAAGAACCAATAAAATGAATGTAAATAAATCAAACTTAAAAAAATAATCCAACCAAGAATAACTATGAATTTTTAAATAATATAGAAATTTAGCATTTAAACGGCGATAACTTTTCAACAGACGATATAAAAGCAAAAGCTTAATTGTGATGCGCTTTACATTTAATAAAATGCTATACGTATGATTTGTATTTTAAAAATCAGAAACGGAGGAGCACTTTTTTTCAATGAAGTTAATATCATTTAAAAGATTAGGAAATGTACTTTCAGAATTTATTTGCTAGATTTTAATTATATTTTTAAAAGTAGTTTATAATTCAAAGTGAAAAATTTAAAGTTTATTTTCTCGTTTAATTATTTGAGAAATAATTTTCTAGCAATCGGTTTGAAGTAGGAAATTCAAATACGATTTCAATGATATATCATTCATTTATATACATTATATTTTGGTTTCTGAATTTGAAAAATGAACAAGTAGGTGTCGATTCAAAAAGTCCAGATGACACAGCGTAAAGTGGACTTGATATGATATTCAGTTTTAAATATTGGTTTTTTAAGCTTAGTTAATAAAATTTTACTTTTTTCAAAATTATTTAAATGAAAAAATGGTTAAACTTTCATTTAATTACAATTTTAATTTTATTTAAAAGCTAGAACCTTTAATAAAAGCAATTTATTGTGCTGATTGCACATATTAACGAAATTCGCCACTTTTAGCTCATTTGCATATCGTTCGTGGCGGTTGCTAAGTATACACCGTAAACTTTAAATAATTTTAAATTATTAAAATTATTTTTACTGGAATTTTATTACAATCTACATTGGTAAAAATTCAAATAAAAAAAAGGTTTTGAAGTTTTATTAAAAATGTAGTATCTTTTTTTTTGAATGACGCCGGTTTTTTCAGTTAGATATTTACAATAATGAATAGACTTTTAAAAATTTTCACAAGGTGCTGTAGAGCGAGTTGTGAGGAGGAGGAGGAGAAGGAGGAGGAGGAGAAGGAGGAGGAGAGATGGAAGAGAAGGAAGAGGAGAGAGAGGAGGAGGAGGAAGAGAGAAGGAGGAGGGAAGGAAGAGAAGGAGGAGGAGAAGGAGGAGGAGAAGAAGGAGGAGGAGGAGGAGAAGGAGGAGGAGAAGAAGGAGGAGGAGGAGAAGGAGGAGGAGGAGGAGAAGGAGGAGGAGGAGGAAAAGGAGGAGGAGGAGGAGGAGAAGAAGATTCATTTTCATACCACGTCACAACCATCATCAATATCATCGTCACCATCCAAATCACTATCATCACCGCCACCATCATCAATATCATCAGGACCAACACAATCATTATCATCACCGCCACCATCATCGATATACTCAAATTCATCAAAATCATTATCATCACCGCCACCATCATCGATATCATTATCATCACCGCCACCATCAGCTGTATCATCATCAGCACCACCACCGCCACCATCAGCTGTATCATCATCAGCACCACCACCACCACCATCAGCTGTATCATCATCAGCACCACCACCGCCACCATCAGCTGTATCATCATCAGCACCACCACCACCACCATCAGCAGCATCAACATCAACGCCACCACCACCATCATCAGCTGCTTCAACATCTCTTGCTGCACCATCGCTCTCACGAAAATCTCTGTTCCAGAGAATGGCAGAACGACTTCAAAGGAAATCGAGGGTGGTGCAGCAAGAAGCAGAGGCGTCAACTTCAAAATTAAGACCATCATCAACAACAAATGAAATAACAACAAATGAAATAACAACAAATGAAATAAAAACAAATGAAATAAAAACAAATGAAATAAAAACAAATGAAATAAAAACAAATGAAATAAAAACAAATGAAATAACAAATGAAATAACAACAAATGAAATAACAGCAACAACAACATCTATTATAAAAACAAAAGGCTTCTCAGCCAAAATGAACAAATTAGTTCCAACCTCTGTACCATCACCTATTATAATAACCTGTCAGCCATGTATACCCACTCAAGTAGCTAAGACAATTCCAAAACCGAAAACAACAACAACAGTTTCCCCAATAACAACAAAAGGAAATAGTATAAAAACAACAACAATCAAAACTCCCCAAAAAAAAATCATAACAACTAATAAAACAACAACGAGAGCGCCAACAACAACAAATACATCAACGACGACAAAAAAACAAACCTTGGCTGGCGTGGCAGGGAGGCCGAAGGCGGCCACACCAGAAGCGCGAACGCCCCGCACTTCACCGCGTGGAGCGTGGGGGTACACAGCGGAGAAACGCCAGCCAAAGTGAAGAAGAACATCATTTTGGTGAGAGATTATGGGGGGAGGGGGATGGGGGTGGTAGTATAGTGCAGTATAGACTATACTACACTACCCTACACTGTATAGTATAGATTATACTATAGTGTATAATATAGTGTAGTGTAGTGTAGTGTAGTGTGGTGTAGTGTAGTGTAGTGTAGTGTAGTGTAGTGTAGTGTAGTGTAGTGTAGTGTAGTGTAGTGTAGTGTAGTGTAGTGTAGTGTAGTGTAGTGTAGTGTAGTGTAGTGTATTGTAGTGTAGGGTAGTGTATTGTAGTGTAGTGTAGTGTAGTGTAGTGTAGTGTAGTGTAGTGTAGTGTAATGTAGTGTAGTGTAGTGTAGTGTGGTGTAGTGTAGTGTAGTGTAGTGTAGTGTAGTGTAGTGTAGTGTGGTGTAGTGTAGTGTAGTGTAGTTTGAGTAATGTAGTGTGGGTATGTGGTGTAATGTGGTATGGTGGTGGTCTTGAGGGGGTTAGGAGGGAGGGGGGTGGTGGTGGTTGTAGTGGTGGTTGTTGTGGTAGTGGTGGTTGTGGTGGTGATGGTGGTTGTTGTGGTGGTGGTGGTAGTTGTAGTGGTGCTTGTTGTGGTAGTGTTTGTGGTTGTTGTGGTGGTGGTGGTTGTTGTGGTGGGGGTTGTTGTGGTTGTTGTGTTGGGGGTAGTTGTGGTTGTTGTGGTAGTTGTTGTGGTGGTGATTGTTGTGGTGGTGGTGGTTGTTGTGGTGGTTGTGGTGGTGGTTGTGGTGGTTGTAGTGGTGGTTGTTGTGGTGGTTGTGGTTGTGGTTGTAGTAGTGGTTGTTTTGGGGGTGGTTGTTGTGGTGGGGGTTGTGGTTGTTGTGGTGGTGGTTGTTGTGGTGGTTGTTGTGGTGGTGGTTGTGTTGGTGGTGGTGATTGTTGTGGTGGTGGTTGTTGTGGTGGTTTTTGTTGTGGTGGTGGTTGTTGTGGGGGGGGTGGTTGTGGTGGTGGTTGTGGTGGGGGTTTTTGTGGTGGTGATGGTATGATGGTGGTGGGATGTGCTAGGATGGTGGTGGTGGTAATGGGATGTAGTGGTGGTGTTTGTGATGTTTCAGTTAGCTTGGTTGTGACGCCTGGAGGTGCCTTGGTGCTTATGGGAGGATATGAAGAAGGGTGGGATGGGGAGATGGTGTGATTGTGGGTTTGGAAGTAGGGGGGGGGGGGTTTGAAGGGATTAATTGTGCGTGTTGCAATGGTTGAGTAGAGGAATTCTTGAAGGTGACTCACCATTTGGCCGTTAGAAACTAAAACTAAAGGAATGCTTTAAACTTGCGTCGCCAGGTGTCTGCCTCGACACTGAAGACGGTTGAGGAGGATGTGATCAAGAAGACTGTGCATGTGTTGAAGGAGATGGGAAGGCCGTTTGTAGGTGGGTGGGTGGTAGGAAGGAGGAGTTGGTTGGTGGGTGGGTGGAAGGTGAAGGAGGAGTTGGTTGGTGGGTGGGTGGGTGGGTGGAAGGTGAAGAAGGAGTTGGTTGGTGAGTGGGTGGGTGGGTGGAAGGTGAAGGAGGAGTTGGTTGGTGGGTGGGTGAGTGGGTGGAAGGAGGAGTTGGTTGGTGGGTGGGTGGGTAGGTGGGTGGTAGAAAGGAGAAGTTTGTTGGTGGATGGGTGGGTGGTAGGAAGGAGGAGTTGGTTGGTGGATGGGTGGGTTGGTGGGTGGGTGGTAGGAAGGAGGAGTTGGTTGGTGGATGGGTGGGTTGGTGGGTGGGTGCGTGGGTGGGTGGGTGGTAATGCCGTTTGTAGGTGGGTGGGTGGAAGGTGAAGGAGATGCTAGGGTGGGTGGAGGGGGTAAATGGTCAGGGGGTTAAGGGGGTGGCAGAGGAGGATAGGATGGGTGAGTGGAAAGGGGGGAGGTTGTGGCTTCTCACTAGTTGAAAACATTTCAGAAGTCTTGTACGCTAGAGTGATGCTGACGAAGGATGGACCCAAAGTCCTCGAGTTCAACTGCAGGTTTGGAGATCCTGAAACGCAGGTGGGGGGAGGGGCATGTGAAGGTTATTATCCTCACCATCCACTCCAACATAATCACTACCAACTCCACTACCACCACCACTATTAGCATCAACATAATCTCCATCATCATCATCACCAACGCTGGCAGGTCCTGATGCCCTTGCTGACCTCTGACATGTACAGCGTGATGATGGCTTGCGTGCGTGGCAGCCTACGCGAGTTGGAGGTCACCTTCAGTGGCGACAGTGCTCTCGCAGTGGTGCTGGCCAGCGAGGGATACCCTGTCAAGGTCGCTCACGAGGCCGTCGAAATCACAAGTCAGTGCTGCTTTTGTGTGTGGTTTTGGCTGTCGTGTTGTGTATGGTATGTGTGGTGAGTGTGTTGCAGTGTCGCTTGAAGCGTTGTGTTGTGTGGTGGATTTTGTGTGGTGAGTGGTGAGAGGAGTCTTGAGTTGTGGTGTCTTTTGTTAGTTTGATGTGATCCAGCATTATTGAGATGCCTTGACTTTTCTTCATCTTATATAACTGCTCTCTTCTACTCAGTGACCACTTCCCACCACCTCCTTTTTTCTCCACACCACCTCACCTTCTCTACCACCACACTACCACACCTCCTCCACTCCACCACCACACCTTCTCCAATCCACCACCACTACACCACACGAAAGACCTTTCTGCAGCAGTGGCGCTGGCACCAGGCATGCAGATCTTCCACTCGGGCACCAGCACTGACGCCACTGGCCGACACTTCACCAAGGGCGGCAGGGTGCTGACGCTGGTGGCGAAGGCTGCCTCGTTGAGGGAGTGTTCCAGGAGGGCGAACCAGGCGGCTGAGGTGGTGTGCTTCGAGGGCAAACACTATAGGAGGGATGTCGCATGGAGGTCGCTGCAGAAAGGGTGAGAAGAAGGTGGTGTGGTTGGTTGGTTGGGAGGGAGGGTGTGGTTGGTTGGTTGGTTGGGAGGGAGGGTGTGGTTGGTTGGTTGGTTGGGAGGGAGGGTGTGGTTGGTTGGTTTGGAAATAGGGTGTGGAAGAGAGGGTAGTGTGGTTAATGGAAAAAAGGTTGTGGGGTTGGTGGTTGGTTGTTTCTTGTGTGGTGTGCTCTTCATATAGACGTGCAGGTGTTTCTAATCAATAAATTCTTGTGGTGGTCTTGAGGGGGTCAAGAGGAAGGAGGGTGATAGGTTGATGATAGGTGAAAAACCTCTATACAGCCATCCTCACACAACCACTAAACAACCCCCCCCCCGCAAACTGCTACCACATCCCTTCCTCACGACTATCACCCCACATTAATCCCCAAACAACCATCACCCCAAACCACACTATCAACACACAGCCATACATCACTACACAACCAACAGCACACTTCCACCACAACCACACACAGAAAACTCAACCACCACACAATTATCACAATCACTCAAGCACGACATAACAACCACACCACACAGCCACATAACAACCACACCACACAGCCACATAACAACCACACCACACAGCCACATAACAACCACACCACACAGCCACATAACAACCACACCACACAGCCACATAACAACCACACCACACAGCCACATAACAACCACACCACACAGCCACATAACAACCACACCACACAGCCACATAACAACCACACCACACAGCCACATAACAACCACACCACACAGCCACATAACAACCACACCACACAGCCACATAACAACCACACCACACAGCCACATAACAACCACACCACACAGCCACATAACAACCACACCACACAGCCACATAACAACCACACCACACAGCCACATAACAACCACACCACACAGCCACACATAACAGAGGAGACGCGGAGGTCGCTGGGAGAGGCTGCAGTCAGAGCCGCAAGAGCTGTCAACTACGTTGGAGCTGGTGCGTCCTGCCAGTTGCAACAATCTCACAAATATTATCATCTAAGTTGTTTGAAATAATGTTATTATTAATATTATTCAACTCAATTAATATTATTAATTTTATCTTACTTATCAATAATAGCATACATTTTAATTAGAATTATCTTAATTCATATTGACATCAACATTACACTCATCAGCATCATCATCATCATCACTTTCATCGTTATCATCACTGCTGTCACGAATCTTTCCATTCTGCACCAGGCACTGTGGAGTTCATCCTGGATAAGGATCAGAAGTTCTACTTCATGGAGATGAACACGAGACTGCAGGTGCTGATGATGATGATGGCGATGATGACGATGATGATGATGATGATGACGGTGATGATGATGATGATGGCGATAATGAGGATTATGATGATGATGCCGATGATGATAATGATAATGGTGATGATGATGATGATGATGATGATGATGATGGCGACAGGTGGAGCATCCTTTGACAGAGATGATCACAGGCACAGACCTGGTTCAGTGGCAGATCATGGTGGGTGCTGATGATGATGATGATCTCATGAAGCTAGCAGTGCTTGGGAACTCATAGTTCATTGTCGCAACATTTATTGTATGAGTTGAATGAAGGAATGACAACATTTGTCGATAGGTGGCGTCAAGAGGCCACTGCTTATGAAGCAAAGTGAACTGAAGGTTCATCATCATCATCATCATAATTATCATCATCATCATCATCATCATCATCATCATCATCATCATCATCATCATCATCATCATCATCATCATCATCATCATCATCATCATCATCATCATCATCATCATCATCATTATCATCATCATTATCATCATCATCATCATCATCTTTATAATCATCACCATCATCATGCTTGTTGTCACCATCATTGATTTCAAGGAATGTGTCAAAGCTTCAAACTTCAAAACTTTTTCAACAGACAAACCAACTAATTCATTCTCTTAACACATCTACCACACTACCTAGACCATACCATTCATACCACCACACACACACACACACAACACACACACACACACACACACACACACACACACACACACACACACACACACACACACACACACACACACACACACACACACACACACACACACACACACACACACACACACACACACACACACACACACACACACACACACACACACACACACACACACCAGGTGAAGGGTCACTCTTTCGAGGGGCGCATCTACGCAGAAGACCCGAAGCAGCAGTTCATGCCAGGCACCGGCAAGGTGCTGTACCTGAGCCCGCCTGCCGAGGAAGACGATGCTGTGAGGGTGGAGACTGCTGTGAGACAAGGTGTGTCTTTCGTATTCTTATTTGGAATAGTTGTGTTTAATCTCCTATTAGTGAATGGTAAACATTTACTAAAACCTACCCCCTCCAACCCAACCACTCCAACCCAACCACTCCAACCCAACCACTCCAACCAACCACTCCAACCCAACCACTCCAACCCAACTACTCCAACCAGACAAACCAACTAACTCATTCTCTTAACACAACTACCACACTACCTAGACCACACCATTCATACCACCACACACACATACACACACACACAAACACACACACACACACACACACACACACACACACACACACACACACACACACACACACACACACACACACACACACACACACACACACACACACACACACACACACACACACACACACACACACACACACACACACCAGGTGAAGGGTCATTCTTTCGAGGGGCGCATCTACGCAGAAGACCCGAAGCAGCAGTTCATGCCAGGCGCCGGCAAGGTGCTGTACCTGAACCTGCCTGCCGAAGAAGATGATGCTGTGAGGGTGGAGGCTGCTGTGAGACAAGGTGTGTCTTCCATATTCTTATTTGGAATAGTTGTGTTTAATCTCCTAGTAGTGAGTGGTAAACATTTACTAAAACCTACCCCCTCCAACCCAACCCATTCACTCCAACCCAACCACTCCAACCCAACCACTCCAATCCAACCCCTCCAACCCAACCACTCCAACCTAACCACTCCAACCCAACCACTCCAACCCAACCACTCCAACCAACCACTCCAACCCAACCACTCCAACCCAATCACTCCAACCAATCACTCCAACCCAAACACTCCAACCCAACCACTCCAACCAACCACTCCAACCAATCACTTTAACGCAACCACTCCAACTCAACCACTCTAACCTAACCACTCCAACCCAACCACTCCAACCCAACCACTCCAACTCAACCACTCCAACTCAACCACTCCAACCCAACCACTCCAACCCAACCACTCCAACCCAACCACTCCAAACCCAATCACTCCAACTCAACCACTCCAACTCAACCACTCCAACCCAACCACTCCAACCCAACCACTCCAACCCAACCACTCCAACACACCCACTCCAACCCAACCACTCCAACCCAACCACTCCAACCAACCACTCTAACCCAACCACTCCAACCAACCCACTCCAACTCAACCACTACAACCCAACCACTCCAACCCAACCACTCCAACCCACCCACTCCAACTCCAACCCAACCACTTCAACCTAACCACTCCAACCCAACCACTCCAACTCAACCACTCCAACCCAACCACTCCAACCCAACCACTCCAACCCAACCATTGCGACTCAACCACTCCAACCCAACCACTCCAACCCAACCAATCCAACACACCCACTCCAACCCAACCACTCCAACCCAACCACTCCAACCAACCACTCCAACCCAACCACTCCAACCAACCCACTCCAACTCAACCACTACAACCCAACCACTCCAACCCAACCACTCCAACCCACCCACTCCAACTCCAACCCAACCACTTCAACCTAACCACTCCAACCCAACCACTCCAACTCAACCACTCCAACCCAACCACTCCAACCCAACCACTCCAACCCAACCACTCCAACCCAACCACTGCGACTCACATAGCCATTTCACCTTTCATTTTTCTTGTCGTGACATTTTGTATGTGCCTATTCGACGGTGATGAAGATGATGATGAAACTTTTTCACCAGACAAACCAACTAACTCATTCTCTCAACACATCTACTACACTACCTAGACCACACCATTCATACCACCACACACACACACACACAAACACACACACACACACACACACACACACACACACACACACACACACACACACACACACACACACACACACACACACACACACACACACACACACACACACACACACACACACACACACACACACACACACACACACACACACACACACACACACACACACCAGGTGAAGGGTCATTCTTTCGAGGGGCGCATCTACGCGGAAGATCCGAAGCAGCAGTTCATGCCAGGCGCCGGCAAGGTGCTGTACCTGAGCCCGCCTGCCGAGGAAGACGATGCTGTGAGGGTGGAGACTGCTGTGAGACAAGGTGTGTCTTTCGTATTCTTATTTGGAATAGTTGTGTTTAATCTCCTAGTAGTGAGTGGTAAACATTTACTAAAACCTACCCCCTCCAACTTAATTACTCCAACCAACCACTCCAACCCAACCCATTCACTCCAACCCAACCACTCCAACCCAACCCCTCCAACCCAACCCCTCCAACCCAACCACTCTAACCCAACCCCTCCAACCAATCACTCCAACCCAACCACTCCAACCCAATCACTCCAACTCAACCACTCTAACCCAACCACTCCAACCAACCACTCCAACCCAACCAATACTTACTCCGAACAACAACAAAAACAGAATCTACAACAACAACAGGTGGCGCTTTTGAGGTCGTCTTCGTGCAGAAATGGGGGAGTCTCCAGTCCCCCCTTCCCCTCCAACCACCACCTCCCAGTCCCCCCTTCCCCTCCAACCACCAACTCCCATTCCCTTCTTCCCCCCCAACCACCACCACTCAGTACCCCCCTTCCCCCCCAACCACCACCTCCCAGTCCCCCTTTTCTCTCCAACTTTGAGGTCTTCTTCGTGCAGAAATAGGGGAGTCTCCAGTCCCCTGTTCCCCCCAACCACCACCTCCCAGTCTCCCTTTCCCCTCCAACTTTGAGGTCCTCTTCGTGCAGAAATAGGGAAGTCTCCAGTCCCCCCTTCCCCCCAACCACCACCTCCCAGTCTCCCTATCCCTTTCCAACTTTGAGGTCCTCTTCGTGCAGAAATGGGGAAGTCTCCAGTCCCCCCTTCCCCCCAACCACCACCTCCCAGTCTCTTTTTCCCCTCCAACTTTGAAGTCCTCTTCGTGCAGAAATGGGGAAGTCTCCAGTCCCCCCTTCCCCCCAACCACCACCTCCCAGTCTCTCTTTCCCCTCCAACTTTGAGGTCCTCTTCGTGCAGAAATAGGGGAGTCTCCAGTCCCCCCTTCCCTCCAACCACCACCTCCCAGTCTCTCTTTCCCCTCCAACTTTGAGGTCCTCTTCCTGCAGAAATAGGGGAGTCTCCAGTCCCCCCTTCCCCCCAACCACCACCTCCCAGTCCCCCCTCCTTTTCCAACTTTGAGGTCTTCTTCGTGCAGAAATAAGGGAGTCTCCAGTCCCCCCTTCCCCCCAACCACCACCTCCCAGTCTCCCTTTCCCCTCCAACTTTGAGGTCCTCTTCGTGCAGAAATAGGGGAGTCTCCAGTCCCCCCTTCCCCCCAACCACCACATCCCAGTCCCCCCTTCCCTTCCAACCACCACCACCCAGTACCCCCCTTCCCTCCCAACCACCACCTCCCAGTCCCCCCTTTCCTTCCAAACACCACCACTACCCAGTACCCCCCTTCCCCCCCAACCACCACCTCCCTGTCCCCCCTTCCCCTCCAACCACCACCTCCCAGTCCCCCCTTCCCCCCCAACCACCACCACCCAGTCCCCCCTTCCCCCCCAACCACCATCTCCCAGTCCCTCCTTCCCCTCCAACCACCACTTCCCTGTCCTCCCTTCCCCCCCAACCACCACCACCACCCAGTCCCCCCTTCCCCCCCCAACCACCACCTCCCTGTCCCCCCTTCCCCCCCAATCACCACCACCCAGTCCCCCCTTCTCCCCCAACCACCACCTCCCAGTCCCCCCTTCCCCTCCAACCACCACCTTTCAGTCCCCCCTTCCCTTCCAACCACCACCTCCCTGTCCCCCCTTCCCCCCCAACCACCACCACCCAGTCCCCCCTTCCCCCCCAACCACCACCTCCCAGTCCCCCCTTCCCCTCCAACCACCACCTCCCTGTCCTCCCTTCCCCTCCAACCACCACCTTCCAGCCCCCCCTTCCCCTTCACTGAAGCAGTGGTTCCAGAGAGACTTTCCTTCTTCAGCGAGATCTTGGTCACCTTTTTGAGTGCTTGCTGCGACGGCTCACCGCCACTGCTTTTCTTTTCGGCTTTGCCACTTTTTCCGGCATCACCACGATCTTTTTGACTACCACTTTCACTAACGTTTTCTCCATCACCCTCATCATCTTCTCCAACTACCTATCTTTCACTACCACTCTTCTCACCACCCTTCTCACCACCCGAACCCCCCCACCACGATTGATCCTCCTGCCCTCCAACTCCTCAACAGCACTTCCCACCATCTAACTGATCGACGACGACTTCACCTTCTTCTGCCACGAAGAAACCAACGAGGAAACCTTAGAGTTGGTTGACTGTGTGGGCTTTGCGTGGTGGCTTTTGTTGTAGTTGTAGTGCTTGTGGTGGAGTTGGGATGCGTTGTTGCCATGGGGACCGTTGTTCATGTTGGTTTTTTCATTATTTACATGGTTTTTTCTGTTGTAGTGCATTCTTGTAGATGCATTTTTGCCATGGTAACTCTGGTTCCAATGACATGCACCACTACCATCACCTGCATGATACCCTTGATTGGCATGGTGTTCTTGCCTGCATTGGTGGTGGGATGCTTCCTTTGCATGCTGACTCTTCTTCAGTTTCCCTTCGTTTTCTGCAGACATTCTCTTAGTCGAATAACATCCACCCTTTGTGCATTCTCCACCATTTCTGCCTCATGGTGGAGACTGCAGAAAGGGTGGAGACTGCAGGTGATGGTAGTGGTCTGTCCAGAGATGAGTTGTTGTCTCTTGGGCTGTCTTGCAGAGTCTGCACAGGTCCTCTTGGCTTAGACCAATTCTACATTGGTAGGCTCTGAGCGCCGGGTGCTGCCCAGTACGGAACCTGCTCAGGTTAGTGCGAGCAAGTTTGGTGAGCTACTTCTCAGCTTTCTTGAGCCTGCCTTTGTATATGCTATTCAGTCTGTCGTTACTGAAGTGGTTTTCTTGAGGTCTATGGCTTGTGAGTGCTTGGCAGATCCCTGTTCTTGATAGGTCTTGGTTTAGCGGGGTTAGCTGTGTTCTGCTTCCTGTAGCTGCTTCTGCATCGCCTCATCGTTTCCGACCAGATAGCAGTGGCTTGGCACCCAGATGAAGAGAACCTTTTTGTTCATGTTGGCACACTGTGCAGTTAGCTCTGAAATTCGATGAGAGGAAAGAGAGTTGGATGCCATTAGCGAGAGAAGCGGCTTGCAATCGCACACAATCTTTGCCACGCTCCAGTCCTCTCTCTCAATCAACCATTTCAGAGCCCCCTCAACCGCAATTCTTTCAGTGTCCATTGGGTTACTCTTGTATCCTGTGGGTTTGTTCCAAGTGACTACTATCTGATCTCTTTGGTACACCACCACCGCAGCACCACAATGCTTTGTCACCCTTGCACCGAGCCGTCAGTAAAGATGGTAAAATCAGCTTTCCCTTTCTGGGTGATGGCATCCTTGGCTGCTTCCAGTTGCATGTGGTCATGGTCGTGCTTGCTGGATTTGGAGTAGCTGATGTTGAGAGAGAAGTTGAACCAAGGCGGCATGGGCTCGTATACCACTTCGTGCAGTGGTACGGAACCTGCTCAGGTTGGTGCGAGCAAGTTTGGTGAGCTCCTTCTCAGCTTTCTTGAGCCTGCCTTTGTATATGCTATTCAGTCTGTCGTTACTGAAGTGGTTTTCTTGAGGTCTATGGCTTGTGAGTGCTTGGCAGATCCCTGTTCTTGATAAGTCTTGGTTAGCGGGGTTAGCTGTGTCCTGCTTCCTGTAGCTGCTTCTGCATCAGCCTCATCGTTTCCGACCAGATAGCAGTGGTCTGGCACCCAGATGAAGAGAACCTTTTTGTTCAGGTTGGCACACTGTGCAGTTAGCTCTGAAATTCGATGGGAGGAGAGAGAGTTGGATGCCATTAGCGAGAGAAGCGGTTTGCAATCGCACACAATCTTTGCCACGCTCCAGTCTTCTTTCTCACTCAACCATTTCAGAGCCCCCTCAACCGCAATTCTTTCAGTGTCCATTGGGTTACTTTTGTATCCTGTGGGCTTGTTCCAGGTAACTACTTTCTGATCCCTTTGGTACACCACCACCGCAGCACCACAATGCTTTGTCACCCTTGCACCGAGCCGTCAGTAAAGATGGTAAAATCAGCTTTCCCTTTCTGGGTGATGGCATCTATGGCTGCTTCCAGTTGCATGTGGTCATGGTCGTGCTTGCTGGATTTGGAGTAGCTGATGTTGAGAGGGAAGTTAAACCAAGGCGGCTTGGGCTCGTATACCACTGCAGTGGGTCTTCTGGTAGAAGTGCCTTTGCTTGGTGAAGGAATTTGGCCCTCTATCTGTTTTGTTTCAGCTTCTTGGTTACATGTTTCTCTGAAAGTGACTTCCCATGTCGTTGGAATCAGAGTTACCATGGCAAAAATGCATCTACAAGAATGCACTACAACCGAAAACACCATGTAAATAATCAATCAATCAATCACTAATAATTTGTATAGCGCCCTTTACTAAGTGAACAAAAGCGCTCAGCTATCACGTCCCAAACAAGTACGTCTTCAGGCCTCGACGGAAAGTTATGAGTGACTTAGTTGAAGTTGAAGAAGAAGGTAAAGAATTCCATAAAAGAGGACCACAGTAAGAAAAAGAACGTTTAGCAAAAGAGTGTTTAACTGGAAAACGAAAAGAACGATTAAAGGTAGATGATCTTAGACCAGATTTAGGGGGTTGTTTAATTAGAATTTTAAGATAAATTGGAGCATTACAGTTATGAATTTTAAACATATTTAGGCATATTTTAAAAGTCACTCTAGATCTCAAAAGTAACCAATGTAACAAACGAAGATAAGGAGAAATGTGAGAAAACTTAGGAGCACGAGCAACAAGACGAGCAGCACAATTAAAGGTTTTATTTGGAGGAGCTAAAGTAGTATCAGGGAGACCATAGTAAAGAGAGTTGCAATAATCAATCCTGGAGAAAACTAGAGAAGATACAAGAATAGATTTTAAAGATAAATTGGAGCATTACAGTTATGAATTTTAAACATATTTAGGCATATTTTAAAAGTCACTCTAGATCTCAAAGGTAACCAATGTAACAAACGAAGATAAGGAGAAATGTGAGAAAACTTAGGAGCACGAGCAACAAGACGAGCAGCACAATTAAAGGTTTTATTTGGAGGAGCTAAAGTAGTATCAGGGAGACCATAGTAAAGAGAGTTGCAATAATCAATCCTGGAGAGAACTAGAGAAGATACAAGAAGTTGCAAGGTAGGATCATTGAGAAAAGGAAGAAGCTGTTTAATACGACGAATGTGGAAGTAACAAGATTAAAAGACAGATAGAATTTGAGGAGCTAAAGACAAGTTAGAATCGAAAATAAAACCAAGGCTACGAATGGAAGATGAAGGGTTTAGAGAGAGTGAAGAGGGGGGAGGCAAAACTAAAGAAGGAAGAGATAGTAAAGACTTTGATTTTTTATTGAAATATATGAATTCAAATTTGTCTGGATTGAGTTTGAGAAACATAGAAGAAGCCCAAGAGATTATAGATTGAAGACAGAGAGTTATTTTATTAACAGTAAGGTCAAGAGAAGAGTCAGTGAAAGATGAATAAATATAGGAGTCGTGAAAAAATGAAAAAACCAGCATGAACAACAGTCCCCATGGCAAAAACGCATCCCAACTCCACCACATGCACTACAACTCCAACAAAATCCACCACGCCAAGCCCACGCAGTCGAACAACTCTAAGGTTTGCTCGTTGGTTTCTTCGTGGCACGAGAAGGCTAATTTGTCGTCGATCAGTTCGATGGTGGGAAGTGCTGTTAAGGAGTTGGAGGGGAGGAGAGGCAGTCGTGGTGGAGGTGGTTCGGGTGGTGGTTCGGGTGGTGAGAAGGGTGGTGGTGCAGGAAAGGTAGTTGGAGAAGGTGATAAGGGTAAATGGAGGAAACGTTGGTGAAAGTGGTGGTCATAAAGATCGTGTTGCTGCCGAAAAAGTGCCAAAGCCGAAAAGAACAGCAGTCAGCAAGCATCAAACTGGTGACCAAGATTTTCCTGAAGAAGGAAAGTCTCTCTGGCACCACGGCTTCAGTGAAAACCCTCCAACTCAACCACTCCAACCCAACCACTCCAACCCAACCACTCCAACCCAACCACTCCAACCAACCCACTCCAACCCAACCAGTCCAACCAACCCACTCCAACCCAAACACTCCAACCCAACCACTCCAACCAATCACTCCAACCCAACCACTCCAACCCAACCCAACCCCTCCAACCAAACCACTCCAACCCAACCATTCCAACCCAACCATCCCTACTCAACCACTCCAACTCAATCACTCCAACCCAACCACTTCAACCCAACCACTCCAACCCAACCACTCCAACCCAACCACTCCAACCCAACCACCCCAACTCAACCACTCAAACTCAACCACTCCAACCCAACCACTCCAACCCAACCACTCCAACTCAAATACCCTAACCTAACCACTCTAACCCAACCACTCCAACCCAACCACTCCAACCAACTCACTCCAATCCAACCACTCCAACCCAACCACTCCAATCCAACCACTCCAACCCAACCACTCCAACCAACCCCTCCAACCCAAACACTCCAACCCAACCACTCCAACCAATCACTCCAACCCAACCCCTCCAACCAACCCACTCCAACCCAACCACTCCAACCAGAACCCCTTTCTTCCACAACCACCACCTCCCAGTCCCCCCTTCCCTCCCAACCACCACCTCCCTGTCCTCCTTTCCCCCCCAACCACCACATCCCAGTCTCCCTTTCCCCTCCAACTTTGAAGTCCTCTTCGTGCAGAAATGGGGAAGTCTCCAGTCCCCCCTTCCCCCCAACCACCACCTCCCAGTCTCCCTTTCCTCTCCAACTTTGAGGTCTTCTTCGTGCAGAAATGGGGAAGTCTCCAGTCCCCCCTTCCCCCCAACCACCACCTCCCAGTCTCCCTTTCCCCTCCAACTTTGAGGTCCTCTTCGTGCAGAAATGGGGAAGTCTCCAGTCTCCCCTTCCCCTCCAACCACCACCTCCCAGTCTCCCTTTCCTCTCCAACTTTGAGGTCTTTTTCGTGCAGAAATGGGGAAGTCTCCAGTCCCCCCTTCCCCCCAACCACCACCTCCCAGTCTCCCTTTCCCCTCCAACTTTGAGGTCCTCTTTGTGCAGAAATGGGGAAGTCTCCAGTCTCCCCTTCCCTTCCAACCACCACCTCCCAGTCTCCCTTTCCTCTCCAACTTTGAAGTTCTTTTCGTGCAGAAATGGGGGAGTCTCCAGTCCCCCCTTCCCCCCCAACCACCACCACCCAGTCCCCCCTTCCCCCCAACCACCATCACCTCCCAGTCCCACCTTTCCCCCCAGCCACCACCACCCAGTCCCACCTTTCCACAACCATCTCCAACAAAAAGACTTACACCACTTCCACCCACACACAAAAAAGTCCCTGCATCACCTCCACCAGCCTCCAGCAGACCCCAACCACACGAAGCCACCACCACATCTGACACAGCATCATCACAACTCTCCTTGCAAGTCTTCAGGAAGAGAGTTGATGGGAGTTGAAGGATGCCTGAAAAAGCAGACAGAGTGAAGGAGAGCAAGCGATGGTATGTTAATTATGAAATATATGGAAACGACTAAGGAGGAAGGAGCATGAGGGGAAACAATAAAGGATTTAACAATAATGTCAGGGCTAAAAATTCCCTAAAAACTCAGACGATGAAGGGTTTTCAAAATGATAGAAAGAGCAGAAGAGAAAAAAGTAGGAGAGATTGTGAAAGGGGAAAGAGTGAAAAAAATAATAATGGAGAAAGAACTATTGACAACAGCAACAACTTTGCTTCTAAGCATAGAAAATACAACAAGTTTGAAGACAGTGGTGTGAGTGGAAGAGGTGGTGTAAGGAATGCCAGATTGTATAATTGCATGGACGAAAAGTGACAATATGGCTGTAACAGAGATGTTGAGAAGCACCATTCACTGGCTTTAACTGCATTCTATAATTTCATTTTTGTTGAATTAATTTTATAAATGAATTGTTATAGAAATTTAGTTTTTTTTGTTGATATTTTAATAAATTGCGTTTTAGTTCAACTTTTTAAAAGTTAACCTAGGGAAGAAAGTTACCATTAAATTAAATTAAAACGATGATATGTATTGTTATATATATATTTTGAGTAATACTAATATATTTGGAATGGTATGCGTTTAAATCAACCATACTTTAAGTCTACCATACGAGGAATTTACCTCAATAATTTTTTTATTATTTTATTTTTACGAATAGGAAACACTACAAAAAACGAAATTAATTTTTTTTAAATTGAATTTTTTTTTCTTTTTTTTTACGCCACTTTAAATTTAAACATTGGAATGTACCATACAGGGATTCTACCGTTTAATAAAAACATGAGAAGAAATCGTTAAATTTCAATAAAAAAAATTTTTTTTCACACAATTAACATATAGTATATATTAATGGAATTTATTTGTTTTAAATGAGAAATAAAAAAATCTCGATTTTTTTAGCAACATTAAAAGAAAAAAGTTTAATAAATGTGAAAAAAATGTCAAAAATTAAATACGAACAGAAAACACTACAAATAAGTGTAATCAATTTTTAAAATATTGAATTTATTTTTTTAGTATTTTTTAACGCACTTTGAAATTTCAACTTTGGATTCTACCGTTTAATAAAACGTGAGATAAAATCGTTAAATTTCAATAAAATTTGTTTTTTTTTCACACAATCAACATATAATATATATGAATGGAATTTATTTGTTTAAAATAAAAAATTCTCGATTTTCTAGCAACATAAAAAGAAAAAACTTTAATGAATGTGACAAAAATGTCAAAAATTAAATACGAATAGGATACACTCCAAATAAGTGTAATCAATGAAAAAAATATTGAATTTATTTTTTTTTCTCTTTTTTTACGCACTTTGAAATTTCAACTTTGGATTCTACCGTTTAATAAAAGCGTGAAATAAATCGTTAAATTTCAATAAAATCAAAATATAAAATATATGAATGGAATTTATTTGTTTAAAATAAGAAATAAAAAATTCTCACTTTTTTAGCAACATAAAAAAAAAACTCAAATACTCATCCACCTACTCTTCTTTTTATATTTATGGATTTAAAGTAATAATATATATATATATATAAATTAAATTTCTGATTTTTCAATTTTTGCAAGCAGACGATCAGAATGCTTTTAAGAAAATATCGGTACATTTTTTGCAAGCAGATAGATTTACTTTTTTTATATAAATCATTTATATTGTGATTGTGCTTCTTATTTTGCATGGGCAATATTCATAGGGGGGTATTGAGCTCCACTTCAATATCGATCCTTTCAATTTTTTAGATGAACCAAAGTTAATAAATTTCAAAAGACTTCGAACATTTATTAAAGTTTTGGTTAAATCAAACTACAAGTTTTATTTCGCATAACTGCCAAAAAGAAATGCTGATGCTTTTAGCTTATTCTATCGTTAGAAACACAGTGTGCACTGTTAATGACGAATCAAGCCAGTTTGGTGTTGTGGTGACGGCACACAAAACTGCAATGGGTTAGAGCAGGAATCGATAGGCATTCGTTTTTTTGATTAAGCTCTGAATGTTAATGAACAGTTTATTGGTTTATTCAGCCCGCCAGACACGATCGGAAAAACATTATCTGCTGTAGTAAAAGATGTTCTGATCAGAATTATGCTACCTATAGAAAAACTAAAAGCTCAGACTTATGACGGTGCTGCTAACATGAACGGCCGATATAATGGTTGTCAGGCTATTATCAGCAGTGAGCATCCGCTTGCATTGTTTTTCCACTGTTCTGCACACTGTGCAAATTTTGTTGCCGTAAATCCCTTTGTGAGCAATTCACTTCAGTTTGTTCAAGAGTTAGGTTCTTTTTACACTCGTTCAGGGAAGGTCAAGAAGCAGTTTAGTGATGCTTTAGTGTCTCTTATAATTTACTTTCTTGATGAGCCACTAAATAAAAAGTATAGTATAAAACTTCTTGTCCTACAAGATGGCTGACCATAGTATCTGCAGTGTCTTCTCTGCTTTAACATTATGAAGCCAGGCTTCATAATGTTAAAACCTTCATTGAAGCCTACGATCAGATGAACTGATTCAGTTGTGCAAGAACTGCATCGCCTACGATCAGATGAACACTTTAACGCCATTTTCCGAGATGTCAACAGTATGGTTTTGGCATATGATCTCGAGCCGATTGCTGTACCTCGGGTGCGAAAGCCGCCACAAAAGTATTGTGGGCTGGGCCCAGCTTATGTAGCAACAACACCAGAGGAACATTATCGAGCAAGATTTTATGCTGTCATAGACATTGCAATCATCCAAAGGTACAATCAAAATTCTTCTGGTTTGCGTTCATAGTTGCAGCTGGAAACAATGTTGCTAACTGGTGAAGTGAACCATGATATTTGCAAGCAGTATCATGAGTTAAATACAACTAGTATTTTTTCACAGTTAACTATGTTTAAAGACCAAAATGAATACAGAACTTTAGCACAAACGCAAAAAATAATGCGAGCTATGATCACGGAAGCCAGACATCTGTTTCCTTAGGTTGAAAGATTGATCAGGTTGATGCTTGTGTGTTCAATAACGTCATGTACTGCAGAAAGATCTTTTAGTGATTTGCGGCGTCTTAAGACTTGGTTGCGGGCACCTATGACACAGCCTTGCTTGAATTCACTGGCCGTTTGTCATGCACATCCGGATATACTTGACAGTCAGGATTTAAAAAAACTAGCAGAAGAATTTGCTAGTCAGTTAGACATACTAAAGGGTCTTTTTGGAAATTGGAGTAAACGAGCTGTGGGGTAGGGCAGAGAGGGTATTTTATGTTATCTAAATATACAATGTGGGCTACAAACAATTTCACATTGTATATTTGTTTATAACTTTGGCAAATTTAAATCTCTTTGTTATTTTTTAAAAACTTTTTGACTCAGAAAATGAATGGAAAACAAGATGTTATAACATTTATTTGATGGGTTGATGGTTTTTGAATTTTTGATGGTAATTGAATTTATATAGATGACAATTAATAAAAATTAATAAAATCGCTATTGTTTTTTTCAAATCGTTCATAGTGGCAATAGAAATGTATTTTTATTGAGTATTAAACTTTATAAAATTTGGTGATACAAATATTAATAGTTGATATAAAAATAATTTTCACTCAGTAAACAATACTAAATAGTGTCGCTGGTACTGTATTGGCCGATACCGGTTCTTTGATTCCAAATCTGGGGAGGACCCTCCCAAGAGTTTCCGCAGATCGCCGCCCCTGGTATTAGTAGTAGTAGTAGTAGTAGTAGTAGTAGTAGTAGTAGTAGTAGTAGTAGTAGTAGTAGTAGTAGTAGTAGTAGTAGTAGTAGTAGTAGTAGTAGTAGTAGTAGTAGTAGTAGTAGTAGTAGTAGTAGTAGTAGTAGTAGTAGTAGTAGTAGTAGTAGTAGTAGTAGTAGTAGTAGTAGTAGTAGTAGTAGTAGTAGTAGTAGTAGTAGTAGTATTAGTAGTAGTAGTAGTAGTAGTAGTATTAGTAGTAGTAGTAGTAGTAGTAGTAGTAGTAGAAGAAGTAGTAGTAGTAGTTGTAGTAGTAGTAGTATTAGTATTAGTATTAGTAGTAGTAGTAGTATTCGTAGTAGTAGTAGTAGTAGTAGTAGTAGTAGTAGTAGTAGTAGTATTCGTAGTATTCGTAGTAGTAGTAGTAGTAGTAGTAGTAGTAGTAGTAGTAGTAGTAGTAGTAGTAGTAGTAGTAGTAGTAGTAGTAGTAGTAGCAGTAGTAGTAGTCGTAGTAGTAGTAGTAGTAGTAGTAGTAGTAGTAGTAGTATTCGTAGTAGTAGTAGTAGTATTCGTAGTAGTAGTAGTAGTAGTAGTAGTAGTAGTAGTAGTAGTAGTAGTAGTAGTAGTAGTAGTAGTAGTAGTAGTAGTAGTAGTAGTAGTAGTAGTAGTAGTGGTAGTAGTAGTAGTAGTAGTAGTAGTGGTAGTAGTAGTAGTAGTAGTAGTAGTAGTAGTAGTAGTAGTAGTAGTAGTAGTAGTAGTAGTAGTAGTAGTAGTAGTAGTAGTAGTAGTAGTAGTAGTAGTAGTAGTAGTAGTAGTAGTAGTAGTAGTAGTAGTAGTAGTATAGTAGTAGTAGTAGTAGTAGTAGTAGTAGTAGTAGTAGTAGTAGTAGTAGTAGTAGTAGTATTAGTAGTCTTCTCAAATCATTAGACGGATGGAAGAAATTAACAGCGAAAATTGGAGATGAAAAAAAATCTATTAAAAAAAACTTTTAACATCTTCACCAACCAACTACCAATCTTACAAACAACCAAAAAACGTATCATCACCTCCACAACACAAAGAACCCTCATCTCCACTGCCACAAGAGCCTCTCCCTACCAACTTCACCTGGCAATCGAACACCCACTTCACAGTGCTGAACTCCCATTCACAACAGGCGAAAGATGTCTTAAGCAACATCCGAGCCATCGGATCTCTACTCTGTCCACCCGGCTCCCAAGGGATCACCTTATATAAGTGAGTAAGTCAACGGAATCTGTGCATTACAAATTGAACACTTCGTTTGAACATATTTGTATAATTTAAATGATTTTAATCATGAGGGTAATAATCACTTCATTTCAATACAAAATACCTAAAAGTAATTTATAATCTTTTTATTTTCAGATACACCAGGAAGGATGGCGACAAAGACAAATAAAAGGATGGAAGTGATGGTGCTGACAACCAAGACAATGGCATTCTGAGCACTCTTTTGGAGGTCTTGAGACATAAAGGAGAAGAAAGTAAAGAACTAAAATGTGACATCAATGAGGACGACCGTCACAACAAAACACAAGCTGACCACAACAAAGATTCTAAAACTACACCACCACCACCAGTAATATCCCCCACCAAAAAACACTCACTTGATGAATGTCCAGTCTAAAAAAGCAAAATGAGAGAAGTCGTCCATGGAGATGTGCGTCAGGAAACTAGCGCTGAGTTAAACAGGATGAATTGCATGTCGAAAGCTCACTTTAGGATTTTAAAATATTTCTTAAACACTGCATTAAATAAAAATGTCGCATTGTATTTCTACTGAATTATTTTCTTAATTTGTCCAAGTATTACAATTGAATTACGGAAAAAATACTACTCATAATTACTGGAGTACTACTACTTGTTAAATTACTAGCCCCAATTACTGGAAATTTAATACCGTTGCAGAATGAAAAGAGACAAGCATGAAGTTTCTCACAGCGTAAAAAAGACCAATAGAAACTTTAATAGTCATAAACTTATCATTATATGTAGTACTAAATGTTGATCATAAGCATTACCATCAAGACGCATATACATCTTTGTGATGCTTGCTTCTTCATCATCTCCTTCATCTACCCACACAAGTAACCTGCCAAGAGTAAGTAAGTCAGTTACGAGTGTGTTGCAACATTGTTGCGTGCAGAAAAGTTAGGTACCATCTGAATTAAAACCCACCCCATTCCTACATTTTAAAAATTTTAATATTTATTTTTACGGTCTATATAATTCACAGCCTGACAGACGCAGGCCATGTTACAATGGTTCTGAGAACCATGGTTCTTATGCGCCAGAGACGCTAATCCACACGACGTACACATCTCTCAATGCATACGTCGCAAACACCGCATCATATACACCAGGTATATGATAGTTCACAGTTGCTTGCCAGGGATTCGAACTGGCGACCTTTAAGTTGCGAGTCCGACGTCTACCATCTAAGCCATCCCCGCTCCCCATTCACCACTGACTACAAATGATATTTCCCTCAGCCCTTCCTTTCCCCATCTCCAACCTCCAAAACAACAGCACTACCCCTAGACAACCAGCCATATCGATATTGTCCAAACTCCATGACCAACATCCATCACCCCCCTACCAACAATCCTTATGAACCACACAAACATACTTCCCACCAACAATCCCTATGAACCACACACACATACTTCCCACCAAAAACCCTCTATGAATCACACATTCTCCCCTAACCACCTCTCATGAACTACATATGAACCCCCCCCCCCCACAAACAACACACAAAGTCACCCCCCTCTCGCCACACACACACACACACACACACACACACACACACACACACACACACACACACACACACACACACACACACACACACACACACACACACACACACACACACACACACACAAACACACACACAAACACAAAGCAACACACACAAGCACCACATACGATGTCATCGATCTTGAGGATGCTGCGTCCGGCCGAGGTGGCGAGGTGCATGGTCGAGGTGGCGAGGTGCATGGCCGAGGTGGCGAGGTGCACGGTCGAGGTGGCGAGGTGCATGGTCGAGGTGGCGAGGTGCACGGCCGAGGGGGCGAGGTGCAGGGCCGAGGTGGCGAGGTGCATGGCCGAGGTGGCGAGGTGCACGGTCGAGGTGGCGAGGTGCATGGCCGAGGTGGCGAGGTGCACGGCCGAGGTGGCGAGGTGCATGGCCGAGGTGGCGAGGTGCACGGCCGAGGTGGCGAGGTGCACGGTCGAGGTGGCGAGGTGCATGGTCGAGGTGGCGAGGTGCACGGCCGAGGGGGCGAGGTGCAGGGCCGAGGTGGCGAGGTGCATGGCCGAGGTGGCGAGGTGCACGGTCGAGGTGGCGAGGTGCATGGCCGAGGTGGCGAGGTGCACGGCCGAGGTGGCGAGGTGCATGGCCGAGGTGGCGAGGTGCACGGCCGAGGTGGCGAGGTGCATGGCCGAGGTGGCGAGGTGCACGGCCGAGGTGGCGAGGTGCATGGCCGAGGTGGCGAGGTGCACGGCCGAGGTGGCGAGGTGCATGGCCGAGGTGGCGAGGTGCATGGTCGAGGTGGCAAGGTGCATGGTCGAGGTGGAGACGAGCAGTGGCTGCAAGACGTTCTCCTCGAGGATGTTCGTGATGCTGCCCTGTTCATGGGGGAGGGGTTGTTTGAGGGTGAGGAAGGGAAGGGGAGGGATGTGAAGGGGGGGGGGGGGTTGGTTGAGGGTGTGGAAGGGGATGGGAGGGATGGGAGGTGGGGGTTTGGGTGGTGGGATGTTGGAGAAAGATGGAAGGAGGAGGAGGGGAGGTGGAAGGGTGATGTGAAGTGAATAGAGAAAGATGAGTCATGGTTGGAGGAGAAGGGGGGACTGGGTGGTGGTGGTTGGAGGGGAAGGCGGGACTGGGAGGTGGTGGTTGAAAGGGGAGGGGGGACTGGGAGGTGGTGGTTGGAGGGGAAGGGGGGACTGGGAGGTGGTGGTTGAAGGGGAAGGGGGGACTGGAAGGTGGTGGTTGGGGGGGAAGGGGGGAATGGGAGGTGGTGGTTGGGGGGGAAGAGGGGACTGGGAGTTGGTGGTTGAAGGGGAAGGGGGGACTGGGAGGTGGTGGTTGGGGGGGAAGAAAGGACTGGGAGATGGTGGTTGGGAGAGAAGGGGGGTTGTGTAGTGTAATCAGAAAGATTATGGTATGTGTTGTTTTCGTTTTGTAAATAAATTATTTCAAAATAAATAAATTATTTCAAACTTTTTCCCAATTTCAAATGTTTTCAATTAATTATCTTTTCGAATTAAAGTTCTTTACTGCACTTTTATTGTTAAGTAAAAACTTCAGAAAAATGAGTTATCATACCTATAGTCTCCATTAGCATGTTTTCAGAAAGTGGAATCTCCAAAAGCGGTTAAATGGCACTACAACAAGCTCTAGAAAAATGTGTTTCATTTCAAACCCTGCTAAGTACGTGCATCTGTGACTTCCATACCCTGTCAACTACCGCAGCCAATCACAGACTTTGTCTTGTTGATGATATGTCGCAATGCGACATTGTCGTATGCAGAAAGTTTTTTTTAAATTGAAAGTTGTGATGAGGCTATTACATCTTTAACAAATTATTGACTTTTCTGGGATATGCTAAAAAGGATACTCGTAAACATAAACAGAATAATAATAAAAAAACAGCTGATGGCAACTTTTATTTATTTGTTGAATCAGCTGATGTTTGGTATTTAACAATAGCAAAAAGCGGCCATATTTTCTTCAGATTTCGGGAAATTATCCGAGGCGAGATATATTGTAAAATGAACAATAAATAAGGCTTCTTTACTTGCTAATGAAAAAGACTTTTGAGATGATAATAATGATGATGCTAATGAAAAAGACTGCCGAGATGATGATGATGATAGTAATGGTGGATGAATTTTCTCTAAGTATTGAGGACTATTAATTTTCTAATATAGAATTTGAATGCTTTTGGAATCTATGGCAATGTGGTTGTAGTGGTAGTCATGGGCGGCGATCCTGGGGGGGTCCTGGGGTCAGGACCCCCCCACTTTTTTTTAGTGGGGGGGTCCTGGGGTCAACAATTTTTTTTCTATATCTATTTTGATATAAGCATAATCGTCAACCATGGAATAAAATTGTTTAATGCAGTAATAAATTGTGAGTATGTATGGGCAGCGATGCTATTGGGGTCCTGGGGTCCATCTTAACTCTCAATTTTTCAAATAAAATAATTTATCAACTTATATTTTAATACAAGCATGATCGTCAACCATAGCATAAAACAGAATTTTCTTCAGTAATATTTTTTGTGTAGGCGTAGTTATGATAGCTGCCTGAAACTAAATTATGATTTGTTTACTCAAATATTCTTTCACCTATTTTTTTTGTATTTGTGGATATAAATTAAGATATTATATTTTATAGAAATAATTTTCTGATTTTTCAATTTTCGCAAGCAGACATTCAACGACGCTTTTCAGAAAATATCGGTTCATTTTTTGCAAGCAGGCAGATTTACACTTTTATAATAAAATCATTCATATTATATTACTTTTTTTGCATGGGTGACGATCTTGGGGAATTCTGAGGTCCACCTTAATATCGGCCCTTTCAATTTTTTAGATGAATTTCAAAAGGCTTCAAACATATAAAAAAATTATTAAGGAACAAAGCTCTATGAGCTGTCTCAAATAAGCACAATTAAAAAAGAAAAAAATATTAAAATATTAATTCGATAATTGCGAATCGCGAAGCAAAAAAAGACGCTACCACAATATTCATCCAATATAATACATGTATTGTACATAGATGATTTATCCTATCTTGGGACTTTCAAGCTAAGCTGATTGCTAATAATAGTTTAGAGCATGAACTGCTTTCTAAATCTAAAAATAGAACAAACTACTTTCAAAGATTAAAACATTTTATTAAAGTAGGGATGCTTTTCCGAAAAGACCGGTTCACTTTTTGCAAGCAGACGGATTTGAATTGTTTCTAAAATTTCGTTTATACTGTTTTATCTGTTTTATCATGGATAAATATCTTACTAAAACTAAAAAAAGATGTTTATGCACTGATTCCTTTGAACTCGAACACGAGGTTACACTTTCAGTTCATCAGTTTTCAAGCTTTGTAAGTAAGAAATAACTATAAAAAACTTTTTTTAAATTTTTTTAATATTTACTAATGTTTGAATACAGGGTAAATCAGAAACATCTAATTATCAAAGTAGCAGAAGTACTTCAGAAAAAGTTGAATGTTCAACTACAGCAGTCAACACAGTCATCTACAAGTATTTAAGAAAATTTTGTTTTTGATGCTCCTAATCAGCCATTATCTGTAATGCATCTTTTCAAACAAGAAATACTTGTTGGAAAGAGAAAGAAAATTCTCACATTCCAATCGGCATGGTTTAAGCGCTTTCATTGGCTCCATGTAACCGAGATAAACAAAATTTTATGCTTCCATTGTTCAAAAGCTAAAAGCCTGTCTTTATTATCATTAACCACACAAAATGAAGACGCCTTCATAGACAATGGTTTTGTTAACTGGAAAAAAGCAATTGAAAAATTTGAAAAACATGAAAAATCAGCATGCCACTCTCACGCTGCATTCCAACTTCAACAATTGAAGAAACCGTCTATTTGTGCACAGCTTTCCAAGCAAAAGCTCACTGAGCAAGCAGGTAATCGTAGTTGTCTTTTGCAGCTTTTTTCCGTTATACGCTTTCTTGCACGCCAGGCTTTACCATTTCGAGGGCATATTGAAAAGAATGACAATTATAATCAATTACTGGCTTTGCTAGCTGAAAGACATAATAAACTAAAGTTTTGGTTAAATCAAACTACAAGTTTCATATCGCATGACTGCCAAAATGAAATGCTGATGCTTTTAGCTCATTTTATCGTTAAAAACATAGTGTGCACTGTTAATGCCGAATCATGCCAGTTTGGTGTTGTGGTTGACGGCACACAAGACTGCAATGGGTTAGAGCAGGAATCGATATGCATTCGTTTTGTTGATGAAGCTCTCAATGTTAATGAACAGTTTATTGGTTTATTCAGCCCACCAGACACGACCGGAAAAACATTATCTGTTATAGTAAAAGATGTTTTGATCAGAATTATGCTACCTATAGAAAACCTCAGAGCACAGACTTATGACGGCGCTGCTAACATGAGCGGCCGATACAATGGTTGTCAGGCTATTATCAGCAGTGAGCATCCGCTTGCATTGTTTTTCCACTGTTCTGCACACTGTGCAAATTTTACTGCCTAGCATACAGCTGCCGCAAATCCCTTTGTGAGCAATTCACTTCAGTTTGTCCAAGAGTTAGGTGCCTTGTACAATCGTTCAGGGAAGTTCAAGAAGCAATTTAGTGATGCTTTAGTGTCTCTTATAATTGACTTGCCTGATGAGCCACTGAATAAAAAGTATAGTATAAAACTTCTTTGTCCTACAAGATGGCTGACCAGAGTATCTGCAGTGTCTTCTGTGTTTGAACATTATGAAATAATACTTGTTAGCTTGGAATCATTAGCTTCTAATGGTACTGCTGATGATACAGCTGTAAAGGCTCGAGGTCTTTTTTATCACCTTCAACAGGGCACTACTGCGCTGGCCCTCAAGGTAGTTGTTTTAGTGTTTTCACTTCTGGAGCAGTTAAACAGATCGTTGCAATCAGCAAGTGCCACGGTCAGTGGAATGGTTGCAGCGACTGATTCAGTTGTGCAAGAACTGCATCGCCTACGAGCAGATAAACAGTTTAACGCCATTTTCAGAGATGTCAACAGAATGGTTTTGGCATATGATCTCGAGCCGATTGCTGTACCTCGGGTGCGAAAGCCGCCCCAAAAGTGTTGTGGGGTGAGCCCAGCTTATGTAGCAACAACACCCGAAGAGCATTATCGAGCAGCTTATTACGCTGTTATAGACATTGCAATCATGCAACTCACAGAAAGGTTCAATCGAGATTCTCCTGGTTTGCGTTTATACTTGCAGCTGGAGAAAATGTGGCTAACTGGTGAAGTGAACCATGATATTTGCAAGCAGTATCGTGAGTTAAATGCAAATAGTATTTGTTCACAGTTAGCTATGTTTAAAGACCAGAATGAATACAGAACTTTATCACAAGTGCAAAAAATAATGTAAGCTATGATCCCGGAAGTCAGACATCTCTTTCCTCAGGTTGAAAGGTTGATCAGGTTGATGCTTGTTTGTCCAACAACGTCCTGTACTGCAGAAAGATCTTTTAGTGCTTTGCGGCGTCTTAAGACTTGGTTGCGTGCAACTATGACACAGCCTCGCTTGAATTCACTGGCCGTTTGTCATGCACATCAGGATATACTTGACAGTATAGATTTAAAAAAGCTAGCAGAAGAATTTGCTAGTCGGTCAGACATTCGAAGGGGTCTTTTTGGAAATTGGAGTTAGCGAGCTGTGGGGAGAAGATAGGAGAACAGACAGAGAAGGTATTCTATGTTATCTGGATATACACAGTGGGCCAAAAAAATTTCCCAATGTATATTTGTTTATAAATTTGCCAAATTTAAATCAATTTGAAATTTTTTAAAACTATTTGACTCAGAAATAAATGGAAAACAAGATGTTGTAACATTTATTTAGATTCTTTTAATGTGCATTCTTTTCACCTAGTGAAACTAAAACAAGTGTGAAATTTGCGAAAACTGTATTATAAAACACAAACATATTTCGATATTTTCACATTTGTTTCAACTTCACAAGGTGAATGTATTACAGATTAAAAGGGTCAAAATAAATTTTTCTTAAATCTTGTTCCTTATTCATTTCTGAGTCAAACTGTGAAAAAATTGAAAATCGCTTTACATTTGCCAAAGTTATATACAAATATATAGCGGTATGTTTTTTTTGACCCAGCGTGTATATTTATCTGTCTGTTTGACTGGCTAACCCAATAAAGTGTTTATTTATCGTTAGAGTTTCATTAACAAAAGGAATACAGATTTATGCCTGGTCTACCTAGTTAGTTATGCTACACATTTATGTTATATTGATATTCTAATTTTTAGTGGCTTGACATTTATATATACTTCTATAATATGATGACTGTAAAAACAGATTGTCCGGACATTTAATTATTATTCATTTGTTGTTACATTTGACACTATTGAAAGGAATTTCACTATTTTATTGGAACATAGGCATATGGATACAAATCTGCGCACATTTTTTAAATGGTTGTTTTAATGTTATGCAAATTTATTTTTTTAGAAAAAGAACTGATAAATAGATTTTTCAAAATAATAAAAAGATTTGTGGAAACTTTTTTTTAGTCGTTCATAAAATCATTGAAAAAAAAGTAAATGAATGAAAAAACATAATAATAACATTAATTGAATCTATAACACGCAGTGCAAAACTTTTTTTTTCTCAAATCGCTAAAAACTTTAAAATAAAGTTAAATTTTTCTTCAAACTCGTGGACCGTGGTTATATTTTTAGAGTGGTGGTTTTGATATTAGTAGGGTTGATGGCTAGTTGTAATTGAATTTATATAGATGACCAATAATAAAAGCTATTAAAATCGTTTTTTTCTTCAAATCGCTTAAAGTGGCAATATAAAAATATTTTTTATTAAGTATCGAATAATTTTTAATGGTTGGCCATACAAATATTAGTAGTTGATACAAAAATAATTCGCAATACAGCAACCAATACTAAATAGTATCGCTGTCACTGAATTGGCCGATACCAGTTCTTTGATTTTAACCCTGAGGGGGACCCCCCCAAGATTTTCTACAGATCGCCGCCCCTGGTGGTAGTCATAGTGTGGTTGTAGTGGTAGTCTTGTTATGGTGTTAGTGTGGGCTGTAGTGGTACTCTTGTGGTGGTAGTGTGGTTGCTGGGTAGCAATCACATGGACGAAGCCACTCTGAAGCAGTTATGGCTCGACAAGATGTCCAACCAGATTAAACCAATCCTTGCGTTTTCAATGAACAAGCCACTGGCAGAGCTGCCGATGCAAGCAGACAGAATGGTGAAGCTACAGCAAATCACCATCACACAAGTTTCATCCCAACCCATGTTAGAGATACATACGCGGCTTCAGCTAATTACCACAAGTATGACCACTTCAGCTGCTAACGAAAATCGACCATGAGAGAGAATTCGTTCAAACAGTCGACACAATTCACCTCGTTCCAGAAGCTCGAACACCACGTCAGGCATGTGCTTTACCATCAAACGTTTGGGAAACAGGCACGAAAATGCACACCACCATGCACTTTCGCTTATTTAAAAAGCAGGGCCGGACAGTAAGAGCGACATCTGTCCACGGCCAACAAAACATGAGTCGTCTATTGTTCATAAAAGACGCATTCAACAACCTCAAGTTCCTAATCGACACTGGTGCAGACGTAAGCGTCATTCCCCCACCAGCCAATCATTCTCTCACCCCATCATCATTAACCGTTAATGATACACGTCGTTGCTTTATATTATTTGATAATGTCTTGTATATACATGGGCGGTGATCCTGTGGGGGTTCTGGGTACCGAACCTCCCCCAACATTTTGATAGGAATCCACCTTAATGTGAACCCTCTCACTTTTATCATTGATTTTTGAAAAAACTCTTGTTTAGATACGTGCATTATTGTCAACCATGACATAAAACAGAAATTTTATATAGTAATATATTTTAGTTTGTGTAGTTAGAGCTGTCTAAAACCAAACTATTCTTTGCTTACTTATATATTATTATAAAACAAGTTTAAATTTTTTTTTCAAGTGGGGTAAGGGGGAGTCTGGGCCCCAAGACCCTCCCAGGATCGTCTATGCTGGGTAGGATCCCCTCCTCCCTCCAAGATTTGAAGCAGATCGCCGTCTTTGGTTTTCTATAATACTCTTTTTTTAAACTTTCTAAATGCTCCCAAAATAAAATTCAAGATTTCTGACTCGGAAGGTTTTCATTAAACTTGAAAGGCGTTTATTGGAAAAAAATGGTTAAATAGTGAACTGAATATATCCATGAGCCATAATCTGCGTTAAAATGAAGCACAAGTTTAAATGTTAAACTGAAAATAGGCACGTTGTAAGACATTTTTCTTACAAATCAAGCATCATCATGAACGACTTCAAATATGTTTCATGAGTGCCGTCAAAAGTGAACCAGTGAACTCCAGTTCCTGGTCCTTTTTTGTCACCATTGTACTTGCCATTAGGATTGCAATGGTGGCAGTCATTGTACCACCAAGCTCCAAAGTAATTTTGAGCACAGTGCTTATTGCTCTTATCGTTGTCTTGGTCTTTGGCGCTGAAAAACATTCCATTATGAACTACGATCGAGTCCCCTGTATTTTGGGTGTAGTAACTGTTATTTAAAAAATGTTTATTTATTTTAAAATGTCAATTTTTTAACAATAATTTATTTCATTTACCTGCTGATCCTGTATATCCACTGACATGGAGCTTGTACTTGTTCTCACTTCCTTCAACCTTAAAATTATCATACTTAGCCCATTTCATCGTTCCATCCCAGCCTTCCATCACGACAAGGAGTTTGCTGCCATTCTTCGTCAATTCGTGAATGACCTTCAAACCTAGTGTTGATCATTCTCCTCGAGTGAAATAGTGAAATTATAAAGAAAAAAATATTTTTTCAATAATTGAAACTTCAAATTGTGAGTTTCGAACTAAATCAGAAAAAAAGGATTTTATTTCAAACAATAAAATTTTAAACCCAGCCAAAAGTTTTCTTCAATGTTTCCAAATCCATCTTCGTATTCTTCAAAGCTTCGGTAGAAGTCTACTGATCCACTGACTCTTCTCTGGAAAGTCTGGTAAAAAAGAAAGAAATATTTAAACAGTTTTTTTAGAAATTCAATCAAACTATTTAAAAAGTTCTATTCACTTACAAATATTTCAAATGTCTACAAATACGAAGCTTTCAACTTCACAGCAAGGTTTTAAATATTTGGCTTACAGTTCACTCACCACCCAGTTTTCGGTTCCCAAAAAGCTGAACTCGTTTTTTTTCAGTCGGAAAGTTGACATGTTGAAACAGGTTTGATGAGAAAGGGCACAGTGCAGTACCAAAAGCAAAAAGAATGAACGAATCATATTGCTCTTGTAGACTTTCTACTGAGGCATCCGTTTGCTGTCTGGTATTTATAGAGAACATCAGCTTTCAAACGCGGGTATCTCATGTGAATCGACTCGGGTTAACTAGAAAAGCATTAAGCGTTCTTAAAAAATCTATTGAAATAATAGTGAAAAAATGTGATAAGATAAGAAAAATTAAAACACGTTTTTTTAGTATAAATATAAACCAATATTATTATTATATATTATTCTAGTTTGTCACTAAACCTTGAAACACCATGCACAAGGCGCATTTTCTATCTTTAAAATGTATTTTTAAAAGATGGTGCGTCTCATAAATAGAGTTTAGCTTGAGATCTCAGACGTTACCAGGCACTAAGGCTTTTAAGAAAAACTGCTTAAATGAAAAAAAAAACAGAAAAACGAAAAAGCTTTTAATTACTGTATTAAAGAAATAAATTAGTATTGCATCAAAGACTTGTACTTAGTTCACATCAGGCTGAATGAATACTTTATGTTATTTAGTCTTTGCAAGTTCACGGCGATCGAACTGCGGCTTGAAACTTACATTTTGGCGAGACTTCAGTGAAGATGTGACGCTCAAACAAGTTAAGTCTCTTGTGACTCACACGGTTGAAACAAGTTCTTTGCACTCAGAAAATAGAAAAAAAGCTGCTGATTTAGTTGACATCCTAATTTGAACAAAAATACAGCTTTCTTATGTTGCAAAATTATGAGTTTTAAAAAAATAATAACTAGTTTGCATTCTCAGAAAATTTTTCTAGTTTTTATTTTATACATTTTTATAGCAATGTTGTGCAAACGCATTGCGTGGAGCTTGTTCCACGGAAAGAGCTTGGAGGGCATGCTGGAGTGGCTCAGTATTGTCTCCTTGGAACGCGGAACTGGAGCTTGATGTTGTTTTCAATGGAACTGGAACTATTTTCGTGCTCCGCAATTTCATTCTGATTGTTAAAAAAATTTAATGTAAACGGTTTTACTTTTGTAATCATTCATTTTTTCGATAAAATTCAACTTGATTGCTTATGTTCACAAATAAATAGGTGCACGAGGGCAAAGTGATTGCTGCCTATCAGAGGTAGGACTGGAACATTTTCAATCCAAGTCACAATTTTTTCCTGATTTTTCTCGTTTTCACTGATCATCAGAATTTTGGTTTCAGGTCCCGTTCCGTTTTGCCAGACAAACAGACCAAGCTGGGAAAGGTGTTCTGCAAATGAGAACAATAGAGAATATAAATAAAAAGAGTGTTCTAAAAAGATGGAAGAAATGTTTTGAAGAATTTATGAATGAAGAGAAGGAAAGCGAGAGAAGGTTGAAGAGGTGAAGTTGTGTTGAATGAGAAGTGAACGAGTTTACTAATGAATAAGTCAGGATAAAAATGAAAAAATTGAAAACAACAAGTTATTAATTTTATATTATTGAATTATGTTTTTCATTACAACTGTATTTGTATGTGAACCAAATAAAATAAAATATATTAAATAAAAGCAATTTCAAAAATTATTTCTACTTCATACGCACAATCCCTCCTTAATCGATGTTTCCCTTCTCGTGTTAATCGTTCTTTCCTTTTCTAAGCTCATGTGACTGTAAAGTTAATTTATTTTCTGAGTAAAATTACGCTGAGATAAATTATCTTAAATAAACGCAAAAAAAGTGTTAAATAATAAGAAAACAAGACTATTTCCATTGCAGAATGTACCGTGAAACCAATACGCTTTTACCCTCCAATTAATGAAATAAGCAGCACCATCTGTCAGATAGAATTCCAATTAGGAAGGATATAGAAAATCAAAACTACCTGAGTGTCTCGTAATCTTATTCAGAATTTTTTCTTTTTGAAAGTTATTATCTAACTGTTTTCAATGATGTTGTTGGCATTCATCCATCTCGTGAGATGATGATAGCGCTCTGATGTGTTCTTAGGCGGCAGCTTCTAGAGTGGCTCAGCAGACCGATCCTGGATCGACAGTCTCTGCTGCAGTGGCTGCAGGTGAAGTCGGATGGAGTATCGAGAGCCTGATTCTGCTGCCTCATTTTTCTTCTTTGCCTTCGGGATTCCAGATGTTGCCTGCGTTCTTCCTCGCCCTTCTTGATGCCTTTGTGGACAGTCTGGTGCCAGCCCCTCCGGTCATCGGCTAGCTCTTCCCATCTACCAGGGTCGATACCCGTAAGTTTGAGATCGCGTTTGCAGACGTCTTTGAAGCGTAGTTGCCAACGACCAACTGGACGATGTCCTGTAGCCAGCTCGCCATAGAGGATGTCCTTGGGTATGCGACCTTCTTTCATTCGACGCACTCGACCCAGCCAGCGTAGACGTCTTTGGCATAGAAGGAGCTGTATGCTGAGTGAGTTGGTTTGACTGAGTACGGCTGTGTTGATGACTTTGTCTTTTGCCAAGGATACGTCGGAGACAGCGAAGATGAAAGCTTTCGAGACGATCTTCTTGCCTGGCATAGGTGGTCCAGGTTTCGTTGCCATACAACAGAGTGCTGAGAACGCATGCTTGGTACACTTTGAGCTTGGTGTTTCGTGTCAGTTGGCTGTTAGTCCATACACGTTTGCTCAATCTGGCCATGACGCTGGCTGCTTTGGCGAGCCTCTTGTCAATCTCGATTTCGAGGGATAGGCTGCTAGTAATGACGGAGCCCAAGTATGTGAACTTGTCAGTGGCTTCCAGCACCTGATTGTCGATTGTGATTGAGGGTAGAACAGGGATGTTTTGACCCATGAAGCTGGTTTTCTTGATACTGATGGTCAGACCAAATTCCCTGCAAGCCTGAGCAAAGCGATTCATCAGCTGCTGAAGGTTTTCCTCCGTGTGTGACACCAAGGGCACATCATCAGAGAACAGCATGTCTCTGATGAGGACAGTGCGAATTTTTGTCTATGCTCTTAGGTGTGCCATGTTCAGCAGTTTCCCGTCACTTCTGGTGTGTAAATGAACACCTTCGGCAGACTCTTTAAATGCAAAGTTCAACAGCATCGAGAAGAAGATGCCGAATAATGTAGGCGCTAGCACACAATCCTGTTTGACCCCACTTTGTTTTCAATAATCTTAGATTTTATGAAATTTGTCAAAAATACTTCTTACAAATGAAAGGTTTTAATTAAATTTTTCCATGTTTAAATTCATACATACGTTTTATTTAAATGTAGATTAAACCACTAAAAATATTTAAAAAGAGTTAAGAAGATTTAAATCCTTCGATGAAATCATGAAGTTCTCGAATGCTTTAGTCATAGAACTTATGAAAAACAGCTGAAAAACTCAAACGTTCTTTTGTTAGCCATCTTGGTAGCCGCTTTTACCAGCTGATAAATTAGTAAAATAAACGGTTTTAAGTAGAATATTATGACATTTAAATGATAATTAATTAGTATCAATTGAAATGGTTGTTTACTGTTAGTGGTTTTTTGGTCCGTTGAAGGATGGCTGCAGCAAACCAGGTGCAAGTTGTAGCCTGCAACAACAAAGGGGATACCAGCCACAACAACAACAACAACAAGTTTCAGTCCTGGCAAGTCTCTACACCGAGAAGATAAAAAAATTAAGATGATGATGTTTTTTGAGAAGAATAATTGTCTTTTTTATATAGCGTCCAGGAATGCAACTGAAGCGCTTTGATGATGGTTTTGTGGTGATGATGATGCTGTAGTAGGAATGAGGGTGCTGTGATGATGAAAGAGGTGCAGTATTGGTAATGATATTGATGTTGTGACAATGATGCTCATGGTGATGTGGGCGAGGTTGGATTTGAAGGGTTATTAAACTAATTATGAAGGTTTTTTGTTAAAGTTTACAATATCATATTACAATGAAAGTTTTCCCAAAAAGCATAAGGAGCCTGCTAACAGCCTCTTTTGCCGAATCTCATGACTTGGCATACTTCTTGCCTGGGTTAGCTACTCTTTAAATCTAATTAGCACAACCCATTGCTTAATAATCCAAAATGTTTGCAGCGATGTGTGATGTAGATGTCTGGAACAGGGATAATGGTTTTTAACCATATTTCCAAAATTTTATCGTCGCAAATCGGCTTTTGTGAGACTTGGACTAAAATTAAAACTGAACAATTGAATATAATAAGTTATACTAACACTTGTATTGAAAAGATCCTATAACTTTTAAAAGTTAACTACGTATCCACTGTCAACAAACAATTTCCTGTAAACACCAATACCATCACACCAAGGATCTCAACTTCTTAAAAAATAAAATCTATTAACAGAATAAAGTTTGAAAATTAAAAACATCAAACTTAGGCTATGTGTTGAATCTCCAAAGATCTGAACAGCCAAGTATTATTAACTTCCATATTTCTTGGTCTTGAGGGAACACAAATCAGTTGAGCTCAAGAAAGCTCCAACATACTTGCAAACGTTCAGGGTAGCAGTGCGGGGAACTGTAAAAGAGTCTCAAGTGTGTGCCGTGTGACGTTTCCGCTGGTTTCAAGCTGCAGTGAAGGCAGTGCTGAAGTGCTCGAGCCATTACATTGACAGCTTGTTTGAGAGAAAGTTTGTGTTGCAGACATGTACTGGAGCCGGGACTTTGGCAGCTACGAAGAGTTCTTCGAAGCAGAATTCAACGAGATGCGAAAGAAGAAAGTTCCAGGAGTTGATAAGGTTCTTGATGGAAAAGGGGGAAGAGTTGAAATGAGGTAGGGAAGAAAGAGGTGACATGTGGTTTTGGTTTACAATGACGTGTGATTCAAGGGTTTGTAAATTGATGAACGAAAGCAAGGTGTGAGCAGGTTGAAGTAAAAAATATATGTAAATAGAGGTAGGATCGGGACTATTTTTTATTCCCGGTCCCGTTCCAATCTATAATTTTCTTTCCGTTTCGTTCCTTTCCTGCCTCCTTTTATTACTATTTCACTATTTTGAAATGTATAAATATATCGCTCAAAATGACCATAATTTTGCAGTTTGATATGCTGACGGACCTTGAACGAATGGGTGAGTTAACGCACCTCTCAGTTACAGAAAGCTTATCAACCATTATCATTATTATTTTCATTATCCTTTTCACTGCTATTATCATTATCACTCATTATCATTATCACTCATTATCATTATCACTTATTATCATTATTACTTTTTATCATTATCACTTATTATCATTATCACTTATTATCATTATCACTTATTATCATTATCACTTATTATCATTATCACTTATTATCATTATCACTTATTATCATTATCACTTATTATCATTATCACTCATCATTTTCACTGCCATTATATTTTTAACTGCGATTATCATTAATTATCAGTAATAGAAACAATGTTATTACTGAGAATGGTATCTTCATTGATTTTTATGGGAACTTTTCTGTTCCATGTTGCGATGATGATGATGATGTTGATGATGATGATGATAATGATGATGATGATGATTATGATGATGATGATGATGATCATGATGATAATAATGATGATGACGATAATGATCATGATGATGAGAATAATGATGATGATTTTGTTCCCTTAGTTGCCTCAGAAGTATACGCGAAGTTTGCCGACTCGAAGACATTCAAGGTGGAAGAAAAGAACCTTCGAGCCATGTTCACATTTCTAATTTCTTTTGATCATAATAATTCTTCAACAATTATTATCAGCTGTTCCACGATTAAAAATTTTAATCGCGGATAATCGTATTTAAACGCAATTTTTCAGCATCTTTGACATTAGTATAAAATAGTAATTACATTTTTTTTCTCACAAATGTGATTGAAACTTTATCAGAATTTATTTATGAAAGTAATCCACATTAAAAAAAATTAAATCATAAATTTAAAAAAATGCAATTGTCACACATCCTTTTTGAGTCATTTACTCAAGCAAACAAGCTTTCAACATAAGTTGGAGCTGAAGAGGCTCTTTTCTTGCTAACTATGTGTCCTGACAAGCTGAATAGACGTTCGCATGGAACTGTGCTTGCAGGAGATGACAAGTAATTTCTTGCTAGTTTCGCAAGAGCCGGATATGCCCCTTCGTGTGGTTGCCACCAAAAAAGAGGACAAGTCTCAAAGCCTACCTCAGATTCTGTTCTATAACGTTGAATGATTGACATAGTAATCATTGAGGTATTTTCATCTTCGGAATCTAAAGTTACATATGTTCGTAGTCTCTTTTTAGTTTTTTTTTGAAGAAATGCTTTTTTCCTCATTCGTTTTTTAACCGTTAATTAAGATTGTTTGTGTTCCCTTGCTGACAATGTAGCCAACACAGCAAAAACAGTTTAATTTTGATAAATTTAAATGCATTACAGTTTTGAAATGCGTTAATTTTTGTTAAATTCTATCAAATTTTTAACAGAGTTAAAAATTTTAACGGTTATTGGTTAACGCTTTAATCGAAAGTTAACTTAGATCAAAACACATCTTTTTTATTACTATCATTATACTATAATTTTGTTAATTAAAAATATTATTCTATAATAATTAAAATTCTTGATTTCATTGAAATATTTAAATAAGGATGCTTTTAAAAATCTTCGATAAAAGATAGTCTTTTGTCAATATTTGAAGCAGCCGAGACAATGAAACATTGTACATACACTCTATCTCAAAAAAAGCATATTTACTTCATTGCATTGTTGAAGATCATTATAACGCTTGCAATCAAGGCCAGAACCCAAACGAAGCTGAGATGCAGTTCATGCTGGCGGACCTTCAACGTACGTTCGACGCCAATTACCACTCGCTTACTGCTGTGTAATAAAAAAAATTAGTTTTTTTACGAATTAAAATGTTAATCGCTGTTAATCGTTCGATTGAAAATTGTAATCGTGCGTTAATCGTATTTTAACGCAATGTTTTTTTGCATATTTGACATTAGTATACAATATTATTTAAATTTTTTTCTCTTACAAATTTAACAAAAATGTTATCAGAACTTTTTCAAAAAATAATCCACATTTAAATAAATGAAAATGAATCCATACATAATGAAAAATGCAAATTTCAAACATCAATTTTGAGCCAGTTACTCAAGCAAAAAAGTAATCCATATATGAAAGAATAAAACGAATCCATAAATGATAAAAATGGAATTGTAACACATCATTTTTGAGCAAACAAGTTTTTCAACATTAGTTGGACCTAAAGAGACTCTTTTCTTGCTAACTTTGTGTCTTGACAAGCTGAAAAGACGTTCACATGAAACTGTACTTGCAGGAGATGCCAGTTTCGCAAGCGCTGGATATGCCCCTTCACATTGTTGCCACCAAAAAAAAGAACAACTCTCAAAGCCTACCTCAGATTCTGTTCTATAACATTTAATGATTGACTTAGTTATCATTCAGATATCTTCATCTTCAGAACCTGAAGTTACATATGTTTGTAGCCTTTTGTTTGGTGAAGGCTGTATAGTTATTGAGGTTTTTTTAACTCTTTCATTTGTTTAAAAAGATTAAAAATTTTTTAATCGGGGGTCTAATGATGTGGCAATTCTTGACCATTGAATATTCTGATTATTCATTCTCTGCTCCAATTTGGAAAGAAATTTGGTGTGTGAAACAAATGACATAAACTGGATCATCTTCTGAAGTTCATATTTCTTGTGTAAAGTAACAAACTTGAAGTAACACTATTGAAAATGCCTAGTCTTTCTCACCCCCTAGAATTTCTGTTGCAAATCTTCAAGAAAGTAGAAGTTTTTTGATGAAATGCAATTTTCCTCATTCGTTTTTGACATTAAACTAGGATTGTATGTGTTCACTTGCTGGCAATGTAACCAAAACAGCAAAAAACAGTTAAATTTGGATAAGTTTGAATGCATTAAAATTGTTTAATGCGTTAATTTTGTTCAAATGCGTTTAAAATGTCAACGGTCGTTAATTGATCAATGCGTTAATCGTAAGTTAACGTAGATTAAAGCAAAGTTCTAAAAAAATAATTTAAAAAATAATTAAATAGTGAAATAATAGAAAATAAAATAAAATAAAATAAAAAACAGTAAATATCAACATGAAATAAAATAAAACACTTGTTTATTCATTGACTGAGCTTAGAAGGTTTCTGAAGCCGTTCTGCAAACTACTTTCTGTCGCGAGACTGAAAAGGGGAGTATTTGCAGAAGTTTGGTGCATTTCTTTCTGGTGACTTTCACTCTGTTGGCACATGAGGCGTCTTTGAGAATGGAAGAAAGCCTTGATTATTTGCGGATTGAGGTCAGTCGAGATTGGAGCAGACACTTTCAACGATGCTTACTGACTATCTGGAATGAAAATTTTCAATTTAGGAACTTCAAGCCATGCTCCAGAAAAATAGTTTGAAGGTATTTGTCTCGGACTACGTGACTTGCCAGCAAAGCTGAGAGTGCACTAGAATGTGAGGGTACTGTGTAGCACGGGCGGCGATCCTGGGGTCCAGACCCCTTCTTTTGTGTAGTGAGGAGTCCACCCCAGGATCCCCCAGGATAGCCCCAGAATCGCCACCCATGCTGGGTAGAACCCCCTCCCCTTCAAGATTTGCAGCCGATTTTCCGCCCCAGCTTTGTCTTTCCACTAATGCAGAGAATTTTTATGGAGTATGCAGTTTCTTGGCATGCCTCTAGCACACTGTTCATGCCTTGAATGCGTGAAGAAGAGATAACTTCTTCCTGTATAATTCAGTTTTTTTCGACATATTAAAGCATGTATGTTCAAATACATAAACATACTATCAGAAGAGCAAAGACATAAAAAATACAACAGAAAAACCTGGCCGAAAAGTGACAGGAGAGAGTAACTTTAACTACAGCTTCGACGACTTTCTGCACCTGGCTCGCAACTACGCGCTGACAAAGAGCGAGATGAGAGCGCAGTACCAAGAGGCCTTCCAGAACTTCGACCCTGAAGACAAGGGCTTCGTGCACTCGCAAGACGTCCAGAAGCTCCTCGAGATCGTCGTCGGTGGAGACTTGAGCGTCGAAATAAAGAATGTTCTGAGACATTTCGAGGCCGACCAAGACGGGAAGATCTATTACAAAAGTCGTCATTGCCTTATTCGGTTTTAATAAGATCTAAAACTTTTTGAAAATTATTAATTGTATGAAAGTGCCTAAACAGCTTATTTTTACATTATTGTTTTCATATTATTGTTACATATAATATGCCATTTATTGAAAATTATTTTTTCATCTCTTACAAGTATTTTCTTTGAGTAATATAATCTAAATCATTATTTAACTTATCCTATTTATTTATCATTTACGTCTGAAAGTTATTAAATTAATTATCATGGTATGCAGGTATTTATTCAGTTTAGGAAAAAGTTAATGATTGCAAATATTTGTCCAACGCAGAGTTTATAGAGCAGACGGTAGACGAGAACATCTTCAGTGACCAAAGATTCTGAGCCTCCTTTCGAATGACCGCTTTTCCTCGCAGGGCTCCTCGAATCAAGGCGAAGTTGACAGGGCTGGTAGGCTCCGATCCCTCTGGACACAGGCTTGACCCCCTTGAAAAATCCTAAAAAGAAAACTGGCGATTGGAAATACATAAAAACATTTTTTCCAATTATTAATTCATTGAAAAAATCGGAAAAATAGTTTATTAATATATTTTATAAAAAAGATGTTATAGGCAATGTTTATAAATTAAGGAAATCCATGGATTGCCTGATTCAATTATTCATTCAATGGATTATTTTGGATTTAACTTTTTTCAATAAAATATCAAACTGTGAACAACATTTAAAAACATAGTAATTTTTTTAAATTTATTAAATGAAATTCCATTCATTTTTGCAATAAACTATGAAACTTTGAACAATAATTTATAAAATTGTACTTATAAGTTATTTTGAAAATATCATTCTAAGCTCATCAGATTTAAATGATTGTGAAAAGTCCTATGATGTTCTCTTCAGCTAATTTGTCTGCAAAATTAATAGAAATTCCAAGTCACAAGTTTTCACTCCTATTTGAGTTAAATAATGAAACTATTTTTCCTTCTTTTTTCCAATCGAATATGGGGTGCGCCTAATACATAGTGTTTTACGGTATTATAAAACAGAACAACCCTTTGTACCATAGGTGCTTGCTTGAGGCCAAACCATGTAGCGAGCCCAGGTTGGAAAAAGATGCATTCTTTTATATTTTAAAAGAAAAGAAAGCCCATCCTCATTTTCCGTTGTGTCATTTCTGCTCACCAATTGAGCTATGGAGCTAAGTGTAAAAATTGTATCATCTTGTGCATCCTTCCCATATATATAATTTAAGTTGTTAGAACATCTACTAAATTAAGAATCGATATTTAATTTGGTTCTAAAAACGATTTCCAACAGCTATGGTTTGTAAAAAACTTGCTTGCTTCAAATATTTAAATTCATTGATAAAACTCAGTTTGTATGTTTATTTCTATTTGATTTAAACGATATTTCAGCAACATTCTATTTAGTTTGACTTCATCGTTTATTAAATTTCTTGTCATGACATTCAACTAGCGTTGGTTCAGAAAAATTAAAAGTACAAAATCTAATTTCTCTTCAAAGCGCTTGGCACATCCTGACCAACCAGATGCAGGAGCAAGGCAAGAGAGGAGCAGGAGTGGCAATATTATTCGCATCCATGTTGAAATTGCGAGACACGAATGAATCAGATAGAATGACCCGCCCTACAGAACAAAGAAAACTCCCACGCGTTTAAGGGGCCATCCATAAAAGACGATCACAAAGTTTTTGCTTTTTTTCGCCCACCCCCTTCCCCCCTTGTCCACTTTTGACTCAACCCCCTTTCTCCCTACCCCCTCCAAAAGTTGTGGACGTCCAAAACATATTTACCGAACTTAAATTAATGAATATTTTGGGGAAATTTACAACAATATAAAGAATATGTGTTTACAAATATTATTTACAAATTCCAACTATTTGCAAAAAAAATTCTTAATGAAATAATAATTTTTCAAAACCATTTTAGTAAATCATTTTGATAAAAATGTTATAAACAAATTATCCACCATCGTTCAATCAACAGAAAATTATAATTTTTAAGATTTGTTATTTGAGATTTCATTGTATTTGACAAATCAAACTTTAACAACATATTTACAAAATAATGTTCAAACGTATTAGTTATTATTGAACCTATCGTTTCTAAATATAACCTGTTTGTGAAAGATTGTTTGGGTTTGCATCCCAACTCTTTTGTCATTAAACTAGAAGTATTTTGCAGTAAATTTATGCAAAACTAATGCTCTCAAAATTCACTACGATGTAGATATCCACTTTGACCTAAACCACCTCCCCCCTTGTCCACTTTAGTTCCCTTTTTGCTGAACCTCCCTCCCCTCTTTTTGTGTGGACGTCTTTTGTGGATGGTCCCTAAAGGCTTCTCAAAGTGTTGCATCTGGCGCATAAGAACCATGGTTCTCAGAACCTGCGTCTGTCAGGCTGTGAAAAATACAGACCATAAATCTTTTTTTAAAGTTCCCACGGTAAAGAGGTTTTAATAATAATGAAACAAAAATGTATTTTTATTTTAATTGGAAAAATACATAATAATAATAAAAAAATTTAATGTATATTTTCAAGCATTTTTACTTACATAAAAAACAGCAGATAATGAGTTTTTGATCAATAATACTAATGGTCATAAAGGTATCCTAGTAAACTTCACCTTTAAGTAATTTATTACTATATTTTAGGTTAAATGCTTATTTATAGTTTTCAATATTTTCTTTAAATATATTTTATATTTTTCGTTCCTATTTTAAAAAAATAATTTCTTTCATTTTTATACTTAAGTTTAATAAATGAATTTATCCTAACAAAAACTCGTCTCAACCTTTTAACTTCACAAAAGTGCATTGGAACTTTAAGATAATAAAAAAATAAAAAGTTTAAATTTTTAATACATAATAAATTTAATAAATTTGTTATTCGAATTTTTAGATTACAAAATTCGAGTACCCGGTAAACATAATCTCAATGGTACGCGACGGGTTAGTCAGACGGCGTTGCCATTCTTTCTTAGAAGCAAAAACCCAATGGAGACGCCCTCAAGCAAGGAACCTGCTATAGGGAATTTGAAATGCCTTTTCAGCATTTTCCCCCACTTGGCAGGCATTTTAATGCCAAATAGGAAAAGTATCTTTGGAGCTTTAGTGATCTCTTTATTTTCTAGCGAAGAGTCTAGAGTGAGAGACCGCATGGACAGGTAGTGTCTGAAAACACCTCTTTTGCGAACCACTTTGCATTCGAGACCTTGCATCAGAAGGCATACTCCCTCATAAGGGCTTCTGAAAGTGGTGCATCTGGCGCATAAGAACCATGGTTCTCAGAACCTGCGTCTGTCAGGCTGTGAAAAATACAGACCATAAATCTTTTTTTAAAGTTCCCACGGTCTTCTTTGGCCCTTCCTCTTTTCTTGTTATATGCTGGGATGAGTAGAAAAGGGAGTGTTTTAATGGTAAGACAAGCCAGATAGAATCTTTATAAAACTAAATTTATTAAAAAACCAACACTATCATTTAAAAGTTGAAAATAATAACTAACTTCTGATTACTTTTTAATTCGAATATTGAATTTAAATTTGAAATTTTTTTTCAACCTCTGACTCTTTTTTCCGCTTTTTAGTCAAATAGGCTTTGGAAAGTTCCAAACGAATATTATACTTTGTTGGGCTCTACACCAAGAAAGTTTCTCAATATCTAACAATTTTTCATAACATATTTTTTTCATAATAAAAATAGGATTTAAAAGAAGATAATCGAATAGAAATTATTCAAAAACTATATTTTAACTCACAAAAGTTATAAAGAATATTTACATATTTTTAAACTCTACTAAAGCATTATCAAATTGGCAAGCGGGGGTGGCAGACGTCATGCCTGCAACTTAAAGGTTGCCTGGTCGAATCTCTGATGAGCAACAGTGAGCTATAATAAACCTAGTGTATATGATGTGGTGTTGCGACTATTGAACGCATGTATTGAAGCCACTTACGATGTTGCATCGTTAGTGGTTTTAAAACCTTCAGCCCTCCTCTGACCAACAACATAGTCTTCGTCACAATTCCATGAGTTATGACTCTTTTAAAGCAATCATTGTGGTATTCCTAATAGTGTGAATAGGTTCTTCCCAGTGATGGCGATTCTTGTGGAGTCAGTTGAAATGTTGAACAAAAGAAGACTATTTGAAACAGTAGATGATCTTAGCCATCCAATGAGCTCTGTGAAACACTCTGTGAAACACTCTGTGAAACACTCCAGAAGAACGTAAGTCAGTCTTGCTCCAAGAAACAGAAGCAAATTTGATTGAGAGCGGATGCAATGGAATTAACATGAAATTCACTATTGCTCATTTCCACCCATAATTTTGTTTACCAGCACCATGTCTATCGGACCCATGCCTCCACGCCTCACTTTTTCTTGCTGTGCTTGAAGCAACTCTTAAACCGTGATCATGGTGGAAGCTTAAGAATGCGCAATGTCAAATAGATTTGGCAAATTTTTCTAAATTTACTTTTGATGTTCTTCTGTGAATCAGTTGCTTAAGATACACTTTTCTTTAGTTTTTCAAAATTACTTTTTTTAATAAATATTGTAGTCTTGTTGAATAGGATACGTGCATAGTTTCAAAGGCAGGCACTCTTCCAAACAGTATTTGATTGCACTATTTAAAGAGAAAAAATCGTTGCATCACTTGTTGCTTCGAAGCAAGTTTGCAGCCTGAAATAAAATCTACAACTTGAAAAAAATAACATGAACTAATGAAATAGTTGCAATTTCATTTTTTTGTTTTTTCCAGAGTTTTAGATATTAAAGTCCATCGCATGCGGGCATTGGCTTTCTTGGACAAATATTTAAAATTACCTTTGAGTCTGCTGAGCACCGAGTAAATATTATAACACTTAAATTAAATTTTGCTCATTCAGTTGTAATCATGAAATTTTAATAACAATAAATTTTCACGCATAAATTTGTCACATTATTTTTCCACCTTTATTTTGATGTCACTCACTATGTTATTAATTGAAGCCATGCTGACGATGGAACAGCTGGCTGGTAGGTTGCTCTTTAAAAATCCTCGTAGCGCAGCCTTTTCCTTCTTGAAAAGTGATTTCATTATATGCATTAAAAAGAATTCAAAATAATTAACCTAAAAAGAATTTTCAACAAACTAAATCCTATTTTAACACCAATTATTTATGATACTTTTCTATAATAATTCCCTATTCGAAAAGATCCACTGTTATGAAGGAGAGCCAGCTTTGGCTCAAAGAACATATTCTGAAATGGAATGATTATAGAAGGAAACTATTGACACGGAAAAATCTTTATAGACTACCGTAAAACACCAAATAGTTCGGAGACTCATTAAGTTTAGACTGAAAAGTAGTTATTTTGGCTTTTAATACGGACATGAATTTAAAAAACTAGAATGTCTTTGGTGATAATTATGTCAGACAATATTAATAATACTCGTAACCAGTTAAAATATAATAAATTTGCCATTGAATACATGGCCAAAACGTCATATATTCAATGGCCCCTACTAGAAAAAATTTTCCCCTTTCATAGATTTGTGCATATATAATTCATTTTTTCATTTCATATTAATTTCATTGTCTAATAATTCGATATTAATGATATTTAAATAAAAATTAGCTAATTTTAGAATTTATTTTAACTTTTTTTTCTAGAATTTTTTTATTCATTCTTCCTTTAGTTAGCACCGCTCTTGGACTTTTTTTTATTTTTGAAACTGAAAAGAAAAAAATTATAACCAAAGATAATTAAAAAAATATGATAAAAAATGTTAAGAATAAACGGGTGGCCAAGTGGTTAACATTTGTGGATTATAGCCATAGGTCGTGGGTTTGATTCCCACACATCCTTGTAGACTACATATTTTGCAAAAAAGAAGGGCGCCGCGAGAAGAAAATTAAGCCCCGTGAACAGAAATTTGGGGAAAATGACCTTTATCAATCGCATTTATTGTTCGTAGAAAAGTAGCACTTAACACATTTCCCAGCATCACTCCAAACCTTGTTTACTCAGGGAACTTATTTATTCAATATTTTTTTAATGTACTAATATTTCATTTTTTGTTAATTAAAATGTGAAAAAAGAATTATAAAATGAGGTCTCTAACGACCCGAAAGAGTTTGCGATAAATAGAACTTAAGTAGGTTAGCTACAATAAATCACCATGTATGAGACAACTTTTTTACCCATTAAATATACTTTTAAAAGCTAGTGCGCCTTATACATGAAAGTTGTCAGTTTTGTAATAGCCAGATATACTGCTTCATGTTGCTGCTAACAAACAATTAAAACAGGAAAATTCTCTAAGCCTACCTCAGATTCTGTTAGATAAAGTTGAATGATTGACTTACTAATCAGTTTGGGGAGACCAGGGCAAGATGACGAATGTCTTATATTTTCAGTTGTTCACTAGTTAAGAACATGAAACGAACACTACTGGCTCTCCTACCTCTCTTTCGTTAAATAATAAAACGCTGAAATAAATATTTTTGTTTTAGATTTGAAGCTTTGATTGTTTTCCGCGATCACGTTAGAGCATTTATGCACGTTTAAATAAGCTCTACCTCAGATTCTGTTTGATAAAGTTGAATGATTGACTTATTAATCAGTTATGTATCTTCATTTTCAGAATCGAAAGAAGATGTTGCAGTCATTTTTTGTTGAAAGTTGTATAGTTTTGGAGATTTTCTTATCTTATTATACTTTAAGTTCTTATACTTCAGTTTCTCTGACTACTTCCATGTTAACCTTTATTCTACCAAAAAAATGTAAAGCATCAATTTTTAAATGTTAAAATATCTTTTATTTATAACTCAAGTAGTCAATACAATTTTAAAAAACTTTAAAAATAGAAATATGGCTATTAGGACGCCAATCAACGCAATAGGGAAAAGAGTTTTTGAACAACTTTCATGACTTAGATTTTTTTTGGTTCTTTTTATGCTTAAAACTAACTGGAAAACAACTTCATAAAAATAAAATAATGTTTACACGGGGCTCAACAGGCGTAAACATGTTGTAATATAATTTTGTTTTCAAAAAAGACAATTTGGCACATGCGCTGGACATTAGTTTTTTAATCTTCGGCAAACACAAGACTTATAAAAATTAATAAGAAATACAATGATTTCATTAATTTGAGTTATTTTATTCAATTTTAAATTAAACTTTTATCCATAAAATGCAGCTATATGCTCTGGAATTTAGCGGCAGTGACACTGAACGTGATACAAAACCAAACATAACCACGCTCAAACTCAAAGTACTAGTCAACCCAAACACAATCGACCATACAAAGTTATCAGTCAAAGTTTATCAGCTACTTTCAACAGACTGAAGTTAGCGAAAGAAATTCAGCAATGCTGCATTGCAGCATACATTATTGCAGCAGCAGCCGAATCTCTTGGACACAACCCTTCAACCATAAACATGAAAAAAGAATCCATCAGACCGTTCAGACGAAAACAAGAGAAAGAGCCACTAAGGAAATCAGGGCAACTTTCAATTCAGATTGTCCATTTACAATTCATTGGGACGGTGAAATGTTGCCCTCTTCAATGTCAAGAAATATTGTTGATCGACTTGTAGGTCTGGTTTCTAGAGATTGACAAATGAAACTTTTAGGCGTCCCAGAATTATCCAATAGAACTGGATAGGCAGACTTCATTCCATTTGTCGTTTCTGTTTCTTGAAGCAGATTTCGAAGCTAATATAAAGATTTTTTTCTTTGAAGCGTGCCACAGAGCACGTAAGAAGCCCAAGATCAACTAATGTCAGCTGATTGCACAAGAATTGTCATCACTCGGTTACTTAAATATTTTCATTCTTAGCGTTTACTTAAAAACCTGTTTCACGTGTCTGTGTGGTGCATCTGTCCCGAAAAATGATCTACAGCTTCTTCGCCAGCTGGAAAGATACAAGAAAATTCGTGAATTTTTATTTTTTAAACTTTCTTTACATGTAAAAAAAGATGCTCAGGAAAATGTTAAATACTGCTAAACTATCTTGCTGTTGAGCACAAAGTTAATAATAAAATAATTTAATGAAACTTTTAAAAAATATTTGTGACTATGAAATGAACAAAATAGGATAGTAAGAGGCTCAAAAAACAATATTTTAGTTTTCATCGGCACCCTAATGACTATGCTACCAAGTGGTAGAGTTGGTAGGATCCGTTGCATAAAAAAATGGCATATAAAAGAAATATTAAATAATAAAAAATGCAAAAAATATATAATTTTTAAATAAAAAATTCAACAAATTGCTTTTTATTTAAAAAATGAAGTCTTATTTTACATATAGAACAATTATTATTATTATTTTTACTTAGCTTAAAATTATGAAATCTGAAGAAGCTCTTATTGTTTTAAAAATAGTTGAACTTTTCAAATACCCCCACAGTTTGCAAAATAAAACTGGAAGTCATGAACAATAAAAAACAACTGAAAATCATTTTTTATCTACAATAGCAATTTTTCAATAGCCTTATATGTGCGGATGCTACCAGCTGGTAGCTTTCTTTCATATGAAGACATTTAAAACTTTCAAATTGGGGGTCTAATGATGTGCCAATTGAAATATTCTGATTAATCTTTCTCTGCTCGGAAAACAATTTTTCTTTGAAACGAATGACACAAGCTGGATCCTTTTTGAAAGTGCATACTTTTTGTGTAAAGTGAAAAATTTAAAGTAAAACTATTGAGCCTTCTACATATTTTTCAAATATAAACTTCGCCAAAAACTCGGTATTCCATTTTTCCGACTATTCTATAATAGCCGATTATTCCATAATAGTACTGAGGTTTTTGCTAAGTTCATATTCGAAATCAGATAGAAAAATTATTGTTTTTATTATTTACCGCCACTACCCGAAATAAAAAAATTTAAAGTGATTTTTACTTTTAGACTTGCATAATATGGTTATAATAATAACTAAAGCAAAATTCAACGCAATTAAAAAAAAAAATTTGTCGGGCAAAGTTTTGCAGCTCCAAGAGAAGGCTGTTTGGTCATGTCTCTCGCCTTCCAGGTGGGTCCGACACTAAGAATGCACTTCTTTCCAATCTACCCAAGAACTGGAGACGTCCCAGGGGTCGTCGCAAACTGACATGGCATCCATCTTAGAGGCCGACCTGAAGCCCCTCAACATGAGCATCTACGCTGCCCCAAGATGGAAAGGAGTTTGTTCATGATTCTACGCTCCAATGGAGCGTCGCTCCATACTGTTGCGAGCATTTAATAAAATATTTAGTGATTTTCATTAAAATTGTTGAGAAAAATAAGAAGAAGAATAAAGTGTTTGTTAACTTGTGATTTTTGTTTCATAAAATGTAATAATAGCTTTCAAAATGAATTTAAATGACTTAAGACACGGAATTAGAAAGAAAAAATAATAAAGCGTAGTTTTATGTAGAATTTGAGTCGATAGAAAGCAATCAAATTACTTTACAAGTGGATCCTGGGTTTCGTATGTGTTCTAGTGGCAAGTCAAGGTTATTAACATCTCATCCACTTTTTAAAAATGAAATATTTCACTTTCATTGGCCTTCATTCACTGTTCGGATGGAGTTCTTTTATCGAACTATTTCGACAGGCTGTCCGCAAGGTTACACTGAGGATGACGGAAGGTGCTACAAGCTTAATCGAAAAGCAAAGACTTGGATGATGGCTCAAAAAGATTGCTTGATGAGTGATGGATATTTAGCGGACGTTTTGAGTCAAGATGACATGCAAGCCTTGTTGAAACTGGATTTTAACTTTGGAAGTATGTTGAAACATTTAATACAACTTTTGAACAAAAGCAAGTTTTTTGAAGCCGTGAAGCATATGATATATTCTTTTTTATAATTACTTTTTTGTTTATAGAGCCTTGTAATTATTTCTGGGTTGGAGGTTTGAGATGCAAGAAGTCTTAGGGTTTTCCTCGTGTTTCCGTTAGTTTATCTTACAATCCTGAAGACTGTCAATTCCCTCTCCCAACAGTTTCAGCTATTGGGGCTGGATGGAGCCAAACAATGCCGGAGATAATGAAAATTGCATTCGATTGAAGAAAGGCTTGAAGTGGAACGATAAAGATTGCTTGACGAAGCATTGCTCTGTGTGCCAAGCAAAGGCATAAAAATTTCTGAGTTGCAAGAAGGTGAGTTCATGGCTAATCCCACAAACACTAACTTGAGAAATTTGCTAATGAACTATCAATAAATAATAAAAACGATTTCAAAGTTTTTCAATAAGATTTCAAGTTTTCTGTTCATATAATATGATATATTTTTGCTTTGTGGGGTCATTCCATAGAAGTTCGACCAAAATAAATTCAATTTTACACCTCAGAAATTTATGAAACTTTCATATTATGCTTAGATACGTTGTCTATAAAAATGAAAAATATAAAAAATGAAATTTTTCAAAAGGTCGCCGAGTTTTTGACCTTCAAATTTCGCCAAAGTCAAAACCCCTTCTCTATTCAATTTGAAATATCTCAGCTTATATTTATCAGAACGAATAATGGAGTATAACAAAATAAAGGCATTTGAATGTTCTATTTAAAATAGTTTAATGGTTTAAATATAAATGAAAAATAATTTTTTTTTGGCGGTCAAATGTTTGACTTTGAAATTTTCGATGTTGCCCCATATATTTTTTATAATTTTTTCTCAAGTAACATTTTTCAAACATTCCCTCAATTATAGAAAAAACGAAAAAGGTCTTATTTTAAAAATATTTTTAATCAATTTTTTTCTTGAGCACCTAACAAACAATATTTTGTCGAATCAATCAAATAATCAAATAGATTTCTATAGCGCTCTTCTTCAACTTCAAAACAGCATTTTAGGAGTTCTCATACATAATTAATTTTTTTCAGACAAAAATCAATGAATTTAGTAAATCTCAATAAATATTTAAGTTGATTTAATGAAAAAAATTAATAATTTAACCAAATCTACTTTGCGCTATAGACTATTTTTTTTATTGTAGTTATCGTTCACAGCCTGACAGACGCATGCCATGTTACAAGGGTTCTGAGAACCATGGTCTTATGCGCCAAAGACGCCACTCCACACGACGTACACATCTCTCAATGCGTACGTCGCAAACACCGCATCATATACACTAGGTATATGATAGTTCACGGTTGCTTGTCAGGGATTCAAACAGGCAACCTTTGAGTTGCAAGTCCAACGTCAACCATCTAAGCCATCCCGCTCCCCATAGTAACGTAGTTATGGATTCAGCTTAAATCAGTTAGATTTAGATTAGATTTAATTTTTGAAACGAATTAACTGAAATGTCTATTGAAATTTACTATATTCATTATTTTTTGTCTGAAAAAAATAATATATGAGCACTCTTTAAATGGTGCCAAGCTTTTTGAATGGCATATTCTTTAAAAAACATTAAATTCAATTTTTCTTTTTGGATTTTTTTATTATTATTTCACCTTGTTACTCAATTTTTGTAATTTCTCTGTTTGTTCGTCATTGGACAACACCGGATTCAAAATTTTCACTGACTTTTGTATCGCTGACTACTGCAGCACTGTACACGCCTGTCAAGTTCGAATCCAATTCAAATCGATTTCTGGGTTCATGAGTGATGTAATTAAATAAGACTTTGCATGGAAGATAGAGTGCCTGGGAAGGTGTGGAGAGATTTCATGGCAGAATTTGCATCACAAGTGGAGTGGTTACTTTAAGGAAGAGAGATGGGTCCTCGAGACTGATCCATTCTGGGCTCTTATTCACTTCTTCTACAGCACGCAGTCCATGGATTCTGCTTTTGTACAAGCACCCCCCACATGCGGACTTGCTGCTCTTCAACGGAGGTTTCAATTACCGCAAGTTGACTGGAGACCGACGGTGGAATTGCTTGAAAAAGTTCGAGAAGTCGATGAGAGAGTTCAAACCGGCTTTGATGATCTCTCTCAAAACACTGGCTCAGTTCTCGATGTGCCCAAGAAAGTGATCAAAAGAAAGACCGAAACGTTTGGACAGTGGAGGCTCCATGGCACCCATGCAGTCATCCAGTTCTTAAACTGATGGATTTGATTTTATATACTCTTTTATATTTCTCAAGTTTAATTTTAGAAGTTTTTTTTTTTCATTGCTCATTAAATATTATAAAGTCTATGCAATCGTCCACGCTTCAATTCAAATTCCGGAGATTCTAGAAAGTAAAATATCGTTTAAACATCGATCTATTTTCAGTGGAACCAATTTATGAAAAAAATGAAAATTATAGTCAATGCATAGTAATAATCAAAAAGATAACAAAGATAAAAGAAAATTTAATTTTTTTTCAAAGAAAATGCTATTCGAAAAGCTGGCACCACCAACAAGTGGGCAGAACTTAGTTAATAATTGCGCTATAGACTACAGTATTTCTATATACTAAAGACTATAGTAACGTAGTTATGGATGGAGCTTAAATCAGTTAGAATTAGTTAAATAATTGATTTTTAAAATTAAATCAACTTAAATATTTATCGAGATTTACTAAATTCGTTAATGGTAGAAAATAAATGTCTTAATTGTCCCGTACAGGTGAAAACCCCTGCCCAGTGTTCCCGGGTTGGCCGTTGACACTTAATTGTGTTCATCCGACCTTAGTAGAATATGCTGGGTATCCCAGGTACGCTGGTTTGCGAAGGTATGTACCATCTTACGAACTCTAAAGGCAGTGACTCAACCACTTTCGGCACAGAAAATTCTGAAATGCTTCAGTAGTGCATCTGTTGGGATCTGATGGTGCTGCCGTTGGTGGCAATCGCAGAGAAATATTTCTGGTGAAAGAAGTCTCTAGCAACCGGAGTGAACCTTCAAGGAAAGGTACTCCTTCACAGCATCATCACCATCATTCTCGTCATTATCATCATCATCTTCTTCATCAGCACCACCATCGTCATCATCATCATCATCATTACTATGGCAACACGGGACTTTTTACTTGGTCAACTGCTTGGCGCTTCTATTGTGTTCTTGCCTGTTCGAAAGGAAGCGGCAGACTACGTTGGAAACGAGGCAGCCTCAAGAGTCTGTCAGGAGAGAAAGGTCGCCACCCGGTCAAACAGGTAGTCTCCCTAAGAACTAACCATGTTTTAGAAAAAATTATTGTTAAAAACTTATTTTTGTATTCTTTATAACTCGTATAAATTTGAAATGTAAATCATTTCAAATTTTGAATACAAAAAACTACTTTTCCTATAGTCTTGAGCAGCATTGTATCTACTATTATCAATCAATCAATCAATCAATCACTAATAATGTGTATAGCGCCCTTCACTAAGTGAACAATAACTCTCATAAAGTAAAATATATTACATTTCAGATCCGTAATTTCGTTGGTTAGTAGTACTTTTGAGCCAGCAGTTTGTGGTCAGAGAAGCCTGTTTCAAAGTAATCAACCTGAAGATTCTTTCTCGAGGCAACAACGTCAAACATTGTCCATAGGTTTACTTTTTTCTCAGAACCATTGTAACATGGCATGCGTCTGTCAGGCTGTGAATAATATAGACCAAAAAAAAAATTAAACAAAGCTGTACACAGTGGTTTAGGGATAAAATAACGATTATTCTCGTAACAAAACAAGAGTATAAAAAAGGTTTTTATTGAAAAAATGGGGGGGGGGGACTCACATTAAGGCGGACCCTCTCACTACTAAAAAGTGGGAGCGTCCGGACTCCAGGATCGCCGTCCATGGAAAAACGCCCTGGTGAACAAAATCCTCAGCGGATAGCATCGCTGCTCTAATTTTTGAAATAAAAGACCTTGTGGATAAATGTCCCAACGAAAATTTTTCGGATAAATGTCCTGGTTGGATAAAAAATCCGTTGAGATTTAAAAAATAGATTTTTTATAATAATAGATAATGAACAATAAATGTAATAATAAAATTATTTAAATGTAAGAAAAATAAATTTATGTTTCAATTTATGTTTCAATTTATTTATTTTGATGAACTTGTATAAGAAAACGGACAATCAATTTAATAATAAAATAAATCATTTTTTCCAATTTTTATCTATAAATATTTGGCTCAATTTTGCCATAATCACTTGCATGCGTCGATTAGTAACAATTAAATTACTTGATAATAAAAAACAGAGTATGATACAAGTAGTTGTATAAGTCTCTAGTGAAATGACAATTAGACCTTGAGTGAAATATTTTCCAAAAACCGGATTACATTTTATTTTGAGCAAGTAAGAACAAGTATGCATTGGTCATTTCAAGTATTAGCAGGTCTTTAAGCTTGTTAGCGTTCCATTTACACAGGTTTTTGCATTGCCTATATTTTAATTAGAAATAAATGTTTTCTAACCAATAAAAAAATAATTTAACCTATATTAAATAACCTTTCTCCAAAACTTCATATCAAACTCAAAAATTGAACTATTTTTAAAAGCGACAATAGAAGATAAAACAGCACCAAGATAAATGAAGCATTCAAGTTGATTATGTATGAGGAACAAATGAACTTTAAAGGAGGTTGGTGAGTAGTTTTCTGTTAATTTTATAGGTTTTCTTGACGGGATTTCGTTTTTTCATCAAATGAATGGTTTCGCATTCAAAGGTGTTTATCTTCATCTGGCATTCTGACTCAAGTTAGAAGACAATTGTTAGATTGAGCATGTGCATTTTTGAACGGGCGTGGCATGACTAGAACTATCCTCATCTAGAGCCCACTTTCATCATCATCATCATCAAGTGGGTGCAGAAAAGAGATCAAGAGATCCGATAAAATGGTTAAATTTCAATATAATTTGTTTTTTTATTTCACACAATTAACATATAATATATATGAATGAAAGTCATTTGTTTGAAATAAAAAAATAAGAATTCCAGATTATTTTTAGCAACATTAACATAAAAAAAGAAAAAAAAGTAATAAGTTTAATAAATGTGACAAAAATGTATAAAATTAAAGACGAATAGGAAGCACTACAAATAAGTGTAATTGATTTTTAAAATATTGATTTTTTTTTTACGCCACTTGAAATTTAAACTTTGGAATCTACCTTCTAATCAAAACATAAGATAAAATCGTCAAATTTTAATACAATTTGTTTTTTATTTTACACAAGTAACATATAAAATAGATTTGTTTCATTAAAATATGACAAAATCATTTTTCTCGATTTTTTAGGAAAAAAATAAACATTAAAAAAAAAGTTATAAATTTAATAAATGTGACCAAAATGTATAAAAATAAATACGAATAGAAAGCACTACAAATATATGTAATTGATTAAAAAAATATTGAATCTGTTTCCTTTTTTTTACGCAACTTGAAATTTAAACTTTGGAATCTACCTTCTAATCAAAACATAAGATAAAATCGTCAAATTTTAATATTATTTGTTTTTTATTTCACACAATTAACATATGTGTTAAATCGAGATAAATGTTTATTTTTAATGAAACAAATTCTATTTAAATATTTTATATATAAAATATTTTCTCGATTTTTTAGCTACATAAACATAAAAAAAGAGAAAAAAGTTAAGTTTAATAAACGTGAGAAAAATGTATAAAAATCAAAGACGAATAGGAAGCACTACAAATAAGTGTAATTCATCATATCATAAGCTTGTTTTTTGCTAAAATTTGCAATAAATATGATACTTTCAATATAATTGTTATAATGAAACTCTTTAATTTGTTAAGTATTCGAAGAATCACCGTTAAACAATTTGATACTTGCAATTTAACTTGTATTATTAAATTTATTAAGTATTTAAAAGATCAAGTTATCACAGAAAACTTTCGAAACCGCAACAGCGCTTCCTCTGTCGCATTTCACATTTGTGACAAGTTGTGTGTGTGAGAAAATAGGTCGTTTTGATTTTATTAAACCCAAAATCAAGTGAATTTAGAAAAAAGAATTGATAAGGCAATTTAATTCGTACTATGAATTATAAGTTGAATATGAAAAATATTCAACAGCAATTATTACAAGAAAATGTATGATGATCAATGTTCATTAGCATTGCTGAACTCATTGATTATGGAACTTCACGGAATGATTTCTAAGGACGGGTGAAGTCTGGAAGGGTTGGTCTTGGGGGACGGGTGAAGTCTGGAAGGGTGGGTCTTGGAGGGCGGGTGAAGTCAGGAAGGGTTGGTCTTGGAGGACGGGTGAAGTCAGGAAGGGTGAAGTCAGGGAGAGTGGGTCTTGGAGGACGGGTGAAGTCAGGAAGGGTGAAGTCAGGGAGAGTTGGTCTTGGGAGAAGGTTGAAGTCTGGGAGAGTGGGTCTTGGGGAGAGGGTGAAGTCAGAAAGGGTGGGTCGTCGAACGAGGAGTGACGCCACAGTCACAGTTGCCAGAAGACAAAGTGTGGTATAGTGTTGAGTGGTTAGTGTGGAGTGGTGTGGTTAGTATGGTCTAATGTGGTTAGTGTGGTCTAGTGTGGAGTGGTGTAGTGTGGAATGGTTCTGATTGGTGTGGTTAGTGTGGTCTAGTGTGGTCAGTATAAGGTAGTGTGGTTGGTGGGGTGTAGTGTGGAGTGGTGTGGTCTAGTGTAGTGGAACTGTAGGGTGATTTAGTGTGATTTGGTGCAGTGTGGTGTTGTGTGCTCTGAAACGGCGCAGTGTGGCATGGTGTCGTGGAATATGATTAGTGTTGTGTAGAATGGTGTGGTATAGAGAAGTGTGATACAGTGAGGTATGTTGCAGTGCGGTGTATTGTGGTGAGAGAACGATTGGAGAGTGGTGGCAACTTCTGTCGCATGACTAGTGGAGTGTAGCATGAATGGGTCAGGCAGTCCATGGAGACCAAGACTGTAGCACATATGAGTACTGAAAGAGAATGAAACAAGGAGTTGCACTCACCGCGTTCCGAGTCCTTGGAGAAGGTGACCATCTGTGGCTCAGCTTGTATGTGTCCCACCTTGTACGCCACTATGCCCTCATCCCTCCTTCCTCCTCCACTCCCTTCATCCGTGCTGCTGTTTTTGTTGTTTATGGCTGACATCACCTGCGTAGAATAGGCTGAAGCTTTCAATTGATCTTAGTAGCTTATCTAGCAAAAAAAAACAATAGCAGCAACAACAACCACAACACTACCGCATACCCACAACCTCCACGTGGTGCGGTGGGGGGCGCTTGCGCTTCAAATGTGGGTACTTTCGGCCACCCTGCCAGGCCAAAACCAGGTTTTTTCCCTCTAAAGACAGTAGTGGCACTGGCCGCACTACTGTCTATGTTACAACAAGCAAAGGCACTTCTACCAGAAGACCCACTGCACAAAGCGGTATTCCAGCCCAAGCCGCCTTGGTTCAACTTTCCTCTCAACATCAGCTACTCCAAATCCAGCAAGCACGACCATGACCTCATGCAACTGGAAGCAGCTAAAGGTGCCATCACCCAGAAAGGGAAAGCTGATTTTACCATCTTCACTGACGGCTCGGTGCAAGGGATGACAAAGCACGGTGGTGCTGCGGTGGTGGTGTACCAAAGAGATCAGATAGTAGTCCCTTGGAACAAGCCCACAGGATACAAAAATAACTCAATGGACTTTGAAAGAATTGCGGTTGAGGAGGCTCTGAAATGGTTGAGTGAGAGAGGACTGGAGCATACAATACAATACAATACAACGACGAATATTATTAACGTGGCGTAAACCCGGACGGGCTTCAAGACCACTTGGTTATGGAAAATTTGATAATAATATTAATGATAGATGAATAAATGGAAAGTATAGGAGAAGTAAGGTATTGAAATTTAACATATATATATATATATATATATATATATATACATATATATATTTTTATTTTTTTATTTTTTTAAATAAAAAAAATTTTTTTTTTTTTTTTAATGATTGAAACTTAAATGATAATAACAATAAATTTAAGAAAAAAAGTAAATATCTATATTATATTATTATTATTTATTATTGTTGTTATTTATTTTACAATTATTATTGACCATTTGTATAAATATAAAAAAAGAATGAAATTGGGAAGCAAGAAATTGATTAATGAAAAATGAGCAGTAAATTTGTAAGTTATTGTTATCGGTCGAACAAGTACGTTTTCAGGGAACGGCTAAATGTCGCGGTCGAGCTCGGGGATTTGAGTCTATTGGGAAGACTATTCCAAAGAGTCGGCGCTGCAACAAAAAAGCTTCTTGCACCTGCATACTTGAGTTTGTAGCTCTGTGGAACTACATCTCTTGACCTAGCAGACCTGAGTCTTTCCCTCTGGGGAAGACTTGCTCTCATGACAATGCTACTCGACGAATAATCTGGGCACTCATTAGACAGACACTTGTGCATTAACAAGATGTTTTTGTATTCAATTCTATTTTCAACACGAAGCCAGTGAAGCTCCTTGAGAACAGGGCTGATGTGATCATACTTTCTAGCACCTGTTATGAGCCTAGCTGTGGTGTTGATTATAGACTGAATTTTCTGCAGCTGCTTCATTGGCAACCCAGTAAGAATGATATTGCCATAGTCAATTCGACTGAGAACCAAAGCAGAAGCCAATGTTCTCAGTGAGTCCTTGGTCAATAACCATCTTATGGATCGTATTTGGCGTAAAGAAGCAAAGCAGGTTTGAGTCATCTTGTTGATGTGTGTCGTCATGGTGAGATCTTTGTCGAAATAGACTCCTAGGTTTCTGACACTATCGGAAGGAATTATCTCGTTCTGACAAATGCGAACTGGATCTTTGGGAGTGTGAGTAGAGTTTCGACGGGATGAGAGCCAGATAACTTCAGTTTTGCTGGAGTTAAGTTTCAGTTGATTGGCACTCATCCAAGCAGCAATTTCATCAATGCATGATGACACCCTTGCTTGCAGATCAGCCTGATGACCTTTAATGCAATGACCGTAAATCTGGGTGTCATCAGCGTACTGATGAAAAGCGAGCTCATGTCTAGCTGCTATTCTTTCCAAATCTCCAGTGTACAAAGAGAACAGTAAAGGACCAAGAACTGAACCTTGGGGGACTCCTACAGCGGAAACCGACATTGTCGATTTTGTCCCACTACAGCGGATGTCAAAACATCTGTCATTTAAGTAGTCCCTAAACCATTCTAACGCAGAGTCTGAGAAACCATAGGAGATGTGCAGTCTTCGGAGCAGTGTTGCGTGATCTACCAGATCGAAAGCTGCCGATAGATCAAGCAAAACTAACAATGTAAGCTTACCGTCATCTGCTGCCCTAACGATGTCTGAAAAGACTTTGGTTATGGCAGTTTCTGTCGAATGATGACGACGGTAGGCTGACTGCAAGGGAGGGAAAAGGTGAAATTCTGCGAGGTAGTTGACTACTCTGTGGAGAACTAATCTTTCCATGAGTTTGGACAACACCCTCAAGTTTGAAATAGGCCTGTACGACGAAGTTTCAGTGAGTTTAAGACTTGGCTTCTTGAGCAGTGGCGTGATGTAGGCCGACTTGAAAGACTTCGGAACCCTGCCTGCCGAAAAAGACCTGTTGAATAAGCTCACTAAAAAAGGAGCAATTATTCCAGATATCTCCTTCAACAGCCATGTAGGAACCGGGTCATTCGAGCACTGCTTATTCGGAAGCCCTTGAATAGCCCTAACTACTTCTTCTTCGTCGACTATACTGAACCCATTCAAACTGAGCCCGTGCTCGCAGAATGAAAATGTTGGGTCATCTTGGGCATTGATTGACCTTCTCGCCGACGCAACTTTCTCTGTGAGGTGTGCGTGATAGTCATCAGCACTGATGCTTGAGACTGACGGCGTCTTACTTCTGCCCGCGATGCTATTGATGAGTTTCCAGGTGTCAGCTGGCTTCCCTTTGGACTGAGAAAGCTTCAAGTTCCAGAACTGCTCTCGCTTGCGTCTGCACAGACTCTTGTAAACTTTCAACTGCTTGACCCAGGCAGTACGTGCTTGCTCATTTTTTGATTTACTGTAGCTTCTCTCGAGACTTCTCTTAAGGCGTTTAGAGGCGCGACACTCATGGTCAAACCAAGGGTCCGAAGGCCTCTGGTGTACTCTAACAGTCTTAAGAGGAATCAACTTATCGAGAATGCTAATCAAAGTGGAGCTGTAGAGGTCAGCAGCTGAATCTACATCAAGGTCAGTGCTAGAAGAGAGTGGAGACAATCCAACCTGTTGAGCAAACTCTGTTCTATCCAAGAGTTTCCAGCGTCTACTAGAAGTTATTTTGTACACAGGAGGAGGCTTGGCCAGTTGACACTTCCAGACCAACAGTTTGTGGTCAGAGAAGCCTACCTCAATGCAGTCAACATCAAGAGCATAGCAAAGATTGTGTGCGATTGCAAACCGCTTCTCTCGCTAATGGCATCCAACCCTCTCTCCTCCCATCGAATCTCAGAGCTAACTGCACAGTGTGCCAACATGAACAAAAAGGTCCTCTTCATATGGGTATCAAGCCACTGCTATCTGATCGGAAACGATGAGGCTGGTGCAGAAGCAGCGAAAGGAAGCAGGTCACAGCCAACCCCCTTAAACCAAGACCTGTCAAGAACAGGGATCTGCCAAGCAGTCACAAGCCACAGACCACAACAACATCATTTCAGTAACGACAGACTGAATGGCATATACAAAGGCAGGCTCAAAAAAGCTGAAAAGGAGCTCACCAAACCTGCTCGCACCAACCTGAGCCGTTTCCGTACTGGGCACCACCCGGCGATCAGAGCGTACCAATGTAGACTTGGTCTAAGCCAAGAAAACTTATGCAGACTCTGCAAGACAGCCCAGGAGACAACAACTCATCTCTGGACAGACTGCACAGCCCTGGAACCAGATAGGGCAGTACACGGGCTGGGCAAGAACACAAGAGATTTAACTCAAGAGCCTGACAGGGCAGCACAGCTGGTTGAGACTATCCTCTCCAGACTGCTGAACAACACAACGAAATAAAACAACAACAACAACAACCACAACCACAACAAGAGCACCTGGCCAGCGAACTCAGCTTGCACCACCAAGAGCATTCCCAGACCGCAGTTGAAGGTGAGTAGCATCTCCTCAAATGAGATGTCGCCCTGTCACCATCATCATCATCACCATCATCATCTTCTTCATCACTATAATCATCATCTTAGTCTTCATCATCATCATCATCATCATCATCATCATCACCATCATCATCATCACCATCATCCTCATCATCTTCTTCTACCTGAGACTGAATGTAAGAAAATATCTTTGGAATACGCCAGGTTGAAGCATCCAGGTATGCCATTAGTGTGGATGGTGATGATGATGATGACGACGACGATAGTGGTGGTGATGGTGACGAAAATGTTAGTGATGGTGATGATCCGGGAAGAACTCGGCACAAATTGCCAGCGATGCCACCTCCCGTGATGTTGGCGCATGCCTTTATGAGACCCTGGTGGGGGTGATGATGGTGGTCATGATGATAGTTATGATGATGGTTATCTTCTAGTTTTTATGATAAGCAGCAAGAATAAAATCCTCTAATGACGTTTGCATACAAATATTCCATCGAAAGCTACATGAGCCCAAGCCCACCGACCATTGTCAACTGATGTAGCACCAATAAAGGCTCTTGAAGGCGAAGAACATGAATTAATGTTCATTAAAGACTTTGATTTAATATAATTAAAAGTATCAGTAATCATCATCATCAGCATCAGCATAATCATCATCATCATCAGCAACTACACCTCACCTTCCGCATCAGAGGCAGCAGGCACTCGAGGTAGATGGTGGTTGGAGTGAGGAGCACGTCACCTGTCAAGCAAGCACCTCATCATTACCACACCATCCTCTCTCGACATTACGACATCATCAGTTCAAGATTAAGATAATACCACCTCAACCTAACGACATCAAAACCTCAACATTTGAATCAACAGTTGAAAACGACATTATTATAATGGATCCTGACACAAACAGTTTATCCACGCTACTGATTTGAATGCCTTAAACTTGCCTTAACGCCAATCTGTTCCTAGGCCAGGGCTCGCGTAAGGTGGTTCATCTCTAATGTTTAATTATTCATTTACATTTGGTACTTCTACGATTTAAGAAGGCAAATAGTGCGGCTTATACATGGGTGCAGAAAACATTGGTCGGTCGTGAGTCCTGAGGAGGAATGAAACCACGACGAGTTCAACTCAAGATAACAACGTGACCCCCTCAACATTAGGACATCGACCATTTCAACATTACGACACCAGCACCTCAACATGGCACGCACCCAGGCTGGAGTCTTGGAAGGGGGTGGAGAAGGAAAGGTGCTGCAAGGCTTTCCTCGCCAAGCTGTAGCCGTTGCTGTGCAGGCCGGAAGAAGATAAGCCTGCAGTGGTGGTGATGATGATGATGTTGATGAGGTGGAGATGATGATAATGATATATTGGTGATGATAGTAGTTGAAGGCACAACAACAACAACAACAGCGAACCAATGAGAACGTCTCCATGGCACACGTGATTGGTTGGCAGCAAACGGCCCCTTTCGACCACGCCGACCGCAAAGCCACCCAAGTCGACCTCTCCTGCGCTGTATATCTCAGGCAGGTGAGAGAGGTGTGAGTCTGCCGCCGTGGTGGGTGGGTGGAGGATGAGGGAGGAAGGTGGGTGGTGTGGTGAGGGTGGGTGGTGTGGGTGGAGTGGTGTGGGTGGAGTGGTGTGGTGAGGATGGGTGGGGTAAAGTGGTGGGTGGTGTGGAGTGGTGGGTGAGAGTGGGTGGAGTGGTGAGTGAGAGTGGGTGGAGTGGTGGGTGAGAGTGGGTGGAGTGGTAAGTAAGAGTGGGTGGAGTGGTGAGTGAGAGTGGGTGGAGTGGTGGGTGAGAGTGGGTGGAGTGGTGAGTGAGAGTGGGTGGAGTGGTGGGTGAGAGTGGGTGGAGTGGTGGGTGAAAAAGGAATGAAGTTGGAGGCTGCACAACTCACCATTGAGAGCACAGCCAGCCCTCAAGCATCCCTCCACCACCCCTTTCAGCGCCTCCTCCTCCACTCCCTCCTGCACCCCTCCGTGAGCCAAGTAAATGCTGAAGGCGAGCGCCTCAGCTCCGTGACACAGCAAGTCGTTGACGCACATCGCCACCTGTTTCGTAGTTGGTTGTGGTGTTGTCGTTGTTGTTGGTGGCGTAGTAGTGGTTGGTGTGATAGTTGATGGTGTGGTAGTTGTTGGTATAGTGATTGTGGTAGTTGCTGTAACAGTTGTTATGGTAGTTTTGAATGGTGCACTAGTTGTAGTGGTTGACAAGTAGTTAGATAGAACAGTGGTGATGGCATGAGGGTGACAGGTGAAGGATTGGTGAAGGGTCAGCAAACCAGGTCGATGCCGATGCTGTCGTATCTCTCGAGGGCCTGAGCCACCTGTGGGCAGCAGTCGTTGCTATTTGAAACAAACCACGACAAAAGGCAGCCACGACAACTAGAACTAGAGCTTATAAAACTAGAGCTATGACTACCACAACTAGAACTACTAAAGTTAAAACTGAAACTACTACAACTGTAACTATAATTAATAAAACTACAACCACAACCAAAACAACTAGAGCAACTACTGCAACATACGAGAAAAATACCTAGAGCAAAATAATAAAATAAAGAATAATAACCGAAACCCAGCATCCACAACTACAACATTGACCCTAACAACAACAACTACAACAACGCCCCTAACACCAACACCAACAACAACAAGCAGCACCTTTATCTTGGTGCCGACGCCGTCAGTGCCTGACACGAGCAGGGGTTCGGAGAGACTCAAGCGACTCAAGTCAAACTCCCTCGCCCTCAGACCCCCTGCCTCCACCACCACCCCCTGCCTGCGGGTGCTAGCAGCCAGTGACCTGATTTTAAGCGGGTCAACATGGTGGCTTGGTGGAGGGCTGAAAGGGGGAGTGGAAGCGTGCAGGGCAGGTGTGAAGGGAAGGTTCGAGAAGAGAACTGCAATGGTGGTGATGATGACGACGATTATGACGATGATGTTGATAGTTTGACATTGATATGAATATTCAAATATTAAAAAAGGATGGGCGCTGAATAAGAGCTTACCTCCATCTTGGTAACTGCCTTGCTTTAACACGCCCACTTCATAAGCCACCATTGCTTGCGATGCTGATGATGCTGATGATGAATTGATCTCACTGAGCACCTGTTGGCAATAAGATAATGTGATTAATGTAGAAGAGATAGCACAACTGAGACAACGACGACAACCACAACAAGATCAACAACAACGACAACCACAACAAGAGCAACAACAACGACAACCACAACAAGAGCAACAACAACGACAACCACAACAAGAGCACCTGGCCAGCGAACTCAGCTTGCACCACCAAGAGCATTCCCAGGCCGCAGTTGAAGGTGAGTAGCATCTCCTCAGGTGAGATGTCGCCTTCCTAGAAATAATAATAGCAATCATAAAAATAATAAATAATAATAATAACAATGCTAAAACCATTTATAAAGCGCACCCATGTATAGAGCGCACCTTCTATTTAGAGCATGAGAATGCTCAGAAAGTTCAAATAACAACTCGAAAAGAAGCGACACTTCAGAATTCCCTCAATCCCGCATCAATGAAAAAGATCGGGAAGTGAAAAGAACAAGAGGGAGAACAGTTGCTTCCATTTAATGCACACACCAATCTAAGCACTGCTCACCTGCATCGCTTGCTTTGGCGCTATATTAAACAAACATCATCATCATCGTCATCATCACCATGCTGAAGATGCTGTGGAAGATGGAGGGCACGTTCCAGCGAGAGGCGTCGACAGAGGCGTGCAAGCGGTCGCATGGTGCAGCAGCATGCAGCAGAGACGCCAGTCCTCCCCTTAGTCCACCCTCTTGTATGTGTCCGCATGCCTTTATGAGCCCCTGTCATCATCGTCGTCATCCTCATCATCATCATCATCATCATTTTAATCACCATCATCATCTTCCTTAATTGAACAACTCACTTTCTTCATCAAAGGTAAAAGAGTTTTCACATAGATAGTAGAGGGCGTTAGTAGCTCATCTGAAATTAAAATTTAGTAATAGTAGTAGTAGTAGTAGTAGTAGTAGTAGTAGTAGTAGTAGTAGTAGTAGTAGTAGTAGTAGTAGTAGTAGTAGTAGTAGTAGTAGTAGTAGTAGTAGTAGTAGTAGTAGTAGTAGTAGTAGTAGTACCTAGTGGCAGCTGAGATAAAGACTTGTTAAGGCGGTTGTAGACTGTACTATGTAGGCCTGAAGACGATAGTCCTGTGGTGGTGAGAATGTGTTGTTGTTGTTGTTGATTTTTGGTAGTGAGGATGCTGTGTTGTGGCGTTGTGGTGGTGTTGATTTGGTATGTGGCATTGATGTGTCATCTTGTTGCAGTGGTGTCAGTGAAGGGTTAGTGAAGGCAGGAATGGTTGACTAACGACAATACAACGACGAGTAATAGAAGCGTGGCGTGAACCCGGACGAGCTTCAAGACCACTCAAGACGAAGGAGACAAAGCCAACTCACCGATGAGCACATCACCCACACAGACACTGCTCGAAGACAGCAAGTGCTCGCGTCCTGCAGCTGCGACCACAAAGGCTGCCACGTCGACGTCATGTGGCCTGTACACGTCTGGCATCTCTGCTGTTTCGCCCCCTGTGATGGTGGAAGAAGTGGTGATGATGATGGGAGTGAGAAGTGGAGAGATAGTGAGATAAGAGAGAGAGATGGTAGCTTTGAAAGGCAACTCGCAACAGCGGCACTCACCAACCAGGGCACAGCCTGCCTCCTTGCAGCCAACCACAATTCCCGAAACCAGGTCGAAGGCGACAGTGGAGTCTAGCTTGCCAGTGGCCAGGTAGTCGAGCAGGAAGAGTGGTTCTGCTGCCCTGCACACCACTTCATTCACACACGCCGCTACCTGGTTGTGTGTGTGTGTATATGTGTATGTGTGTGTGTGTGTGTGTATGTGTGTGTGTGTGTGTGTGAAGGAGTCACGAAGACACCTAACCAGGTCAATGCCGATGTTCTTGTAGTTTTTGCCTTTCTGAGCTAGCTGGATGACGGTGGAGGATGAAGGGTGTCAGAATAGGCGATGATGATGATGATGATGATGTCGGTGGGTAATGATGAAAGGTGATGAGAGTATGTAATGATAATGATGATAGTAGATAATAATAATAAAAGCGGTTGTAGTTGATACGACGACACACACTCAACACACAACCCCCCTCCCCCCACACACATTTACACATTTACACATACACATACACACACACACACATACACACACACACACAAACACACACACACCTTGATTTTGCTTCCGACACCCTTGGTGGCTGACACGAGAACAGCGTCTTGGAGGCGAGCAGGCAGCAAGTCGAAGATGGCAGCGAACGATCCAATGGCGTTGAGGCAGCCAGGCCTGCTGCTGCTGGCGACCACCTGCTTGATTTGCCGCACGAACCTGTCGCCCTCTTCCACGTCCACGCCTGCTCCCTTGTACGTCAGTCCACTGTCGTTGGGTGGTGTGGTGCGGTGGTTGATGGTTTGGTAGGTGGTGTTGTTATGGTGTGGTGTAAAGGTGTGGGGAGTGGATGGTGTGATGAGGTGTAATGATGGAGGAGTGAATGGAACGAACACTACTCTAATGACACATGCACCACTGATGCTTCAGGAGACAAGAGGAAGAGTTGAGAGTTTATTGATTAGAAACGCCTGCACGTCCATATGAAGAGCACACCACACAAGAAACAACCAACCACCAACCCCACAACCTTTTTCCCATTAACCACCCCACCCTCTCTTCCACACCCTCCTTCCCAACCAACCAACCACACCCTCCCTCCCAACCAACCAACCACACCCTCCTTCCCAACCAACCAACCAACCACACCCTCCCTCCCAACCAACCAACCAACCACACCGCCTTCTTCTCACCCTTTCTGCAGCGACCTCCATGCGACATCCCTACTATAGTGTTTGCCCTCGAAGCACACCACCTCAGCCGCCTGGTTCGCTCTCCTGGAACACTCCTTCAACGAGGCAGCCTTCGCCACCAGCGTCAGCACCTTGCCGCCCTTGGTGAAGAGTCGGCCAGTGGCGTCAGTGCTGGTGCCCGAGTGGAAGAGCTGTATGCCTGGTGCCAGCGCCACTGCTGCAGAGAAGTCTGTCGTGTGGTGTGGTGGTGGAGTGAAGGAGGTGTGGTAGTGTGGTGGTGGAGTGGAGGAAGTGTGGTGGTGGAGTGGAGGAGGTGTGGTGGTGGAGTGGAGGAGGTGTGGTAGTGTGGTGGTGGAGTGGAGGAGGTGTGGTAGTGTGGTGGTGGAGTGGAAGAGGTGAGGTGGTGTGGTGGAGTGGAGGAGGTGTAGTAGTGTGGTGGTGGAGGAGGTGAGGTGGTGTGGAGAAAAGAGGAGGTGGTGGGAAGTGGTCACTGAGTAGAAGAGAGCAGTTATATAATACGAAGAAAAGTCAAGGCATCTCAACAATGCTGGATCACATCAAACCCCCTCAAACTAACAAAAGACACCCCTCACCACTCACCACACAAAATCCACCACACAACACAACGCTCCAAGCGACACTGCAACACACTCACCACACATACCATACACAACACGACAGCCAAAACCACACACAAAAGCAGCACTGACTTGTGATTTCGACGGCCTCGTGAGCGACCTTGACAGGGTATCCCTCGCTGGCCAGCACCACTGCGAGAGCACTGTCGCCACTGAAGGTGACCTCCACCTCGCGCAGGCTGCCACGCACGCAAGCCATCATCACGCTGTACAGGTCAGAGGTCAGCAAGGGCATCAGGACCTGCCAGCGTTGGTGATGATGATGATGGAGATTATGTTGATGCTAATAGTGGTGGTGGTAGTGGAGTTGGTAGTTATTATGTTGGAGTGGATGGTGAGGATAATAACCTTCACATGCCCCTCCCCCCACCTGCGTTTCAGGATCTCCAAACCTGCAGTTGAACTCGAGGACTTTGGGTCCATCCTTCGTCAGCATCACTGCAGCGTACAAGACTCCTGAGGTGTGTTAAACTAGTGAGAAGCCACAGCCTCCCCCCTCTCCACTCACCCATCAACTAGGCACCTCTTTCGGGGAGTTGCTACTCTGTCCTTGGATTTGCGAGAGAAGTGAAATTTTTGAGATCATATCATAGGATAGTTTAAAAATAAAGATTGAAAAAACAAAATCGAGTAACTATTTAAGTTAGTGTGCTATTCACAAAACAACAAAACTAAAAAAAGCACTCACTTTCGAAGAATATTTCTCTTAACAAATGCGTTCTTCCTTATATAAAGGCAGTCAAGATTATTCTCGGTTCTTTTATGAACAATTTGATGTAACCATATACTATTTAAACATACGTGAGATTTATAAAATAAAGAAAAAGTGAGCACACTCATTTCATGCGCATCGAGAATGGCAAAATACGCGGCCAAAATATAGCTTAGATTTGTAACGCCAATCCCTTTAAATTTAAAGGGGCATGCGACTACCTAGCTTAAGAGTTGAAAGTCCGTGTTCTTTCTCGTATTTACGAACTAAGAGTAAAAGTATCTTATGTCGTTGTTTAAAGAAAACCATAGTTAATGATACTTTGGAAAGCGTACTCGGAAGCATAGACATAGCAATATAAAATCAGCTGATGGCAATGTTTATTTATTTCTTGAATCAGCTGATTGTTGGTTTCTTACAATAACAAAAAGCGGCCATATTAATTTAGATTTCGGCAAACTATCCGAGGCGAGATATATCGTAAAATGAACAAAAACTGAGGCTTCTTTTACTTCTTTTTTTACATTTTTTTTAAAGTTATATGATAGTTCACGATATATATTTCGGCAAACTATCTGAGGCGAGATATATCGTAAAATGAACAATAAATTAGGCTTTTTTACTTCTTTTACGAATAATTTTTTGTGTAATTAATAATAATTTTACTCAGTAATGTCAAATCTGGTATATATTTTGCTAAATTGTTTAATAACAAGTTTTAGCTTTATATTTTTGGTCTGAGCAATAAAAGTCATCAGCAAAATGTTTTACTAGTAATATTATAGAAGTTAAAAGATCTGCGTGGTTTTCAACTCTCTTAACTAAACTAATATGAGAAAAAATCTTATTAATTTAAAGTATTTTATTTTGCCTGTTAGCAATACCGTTTTATTACCACACAGCGATTTAAACATTGGAAATTTATCTATGTTATTCGTTAATCTCATTTGCATAAATTATGAGTACGATTTCCAAAGTAAACCGTTAATAGGTATAGGTTTAGAAAAAATAAAACATTGAAAGCAATAATTCAACTTGAAATTTTATTTTAATAACATTTATCGCCATTTGCAACTTTTGCATTTGAATAACGAAAGATTTTGACGCATTTAGAACTTGTTGGTTGAAACGGGGAATTGAGGTCGATTCACCCCTTAACCGCTTAACAGCCTTCATTAGCTTGTTTTCAGAAATTAGGATTTATACGGGGTGATACATTCAGAGTGAGATCCGGAAATCGCGTTGAGGCTTGCAGAAAAAGTGCTGGATAGACATGGTTGAGCAGTCTTCTCAACGCTGCTAACAACAGAACCGAATGGCGGACATTGTGTGTCTTCTTCCTAATTTTCCCCCTTACGACTAACTCAGTCATGGCCATGATGAGCCCATCTGTAATGCTTATGTCGTTGTTTATGTAAACAGTTTCGACTTAGAGTATACTGTATACTGTATTTGGAATAGGTGATATTCATTGTGGTATAATTAGCAACTGCCACGAATATTTCAAAATTTATTAATTTGAAAAATAAAATATTCCTATGATAGATTTTGAAGTGCAGATTTCAAATCAGTTTACATTTTCCAAATATCTCAAATAGTTCAAAAGTTATTCAACTTTTAAGCTCCCGAAAAGTGAGCGTTTTGGCGAATTATTTTCAACGCTTAAGCCAAAATAATACATAAGAGTTTGACGGGACGACGTCGCGACGTTATTTCATTATAACTTTTTTGATGAGTGTCATTTAGTGTTGAAACTTGACAAGATCATGTATTTTAAAAAAAGGAATTAGTATTTGTTTAAAAATTAATTCATAATAAAATAAAAGATTTTAAACCGTTTATTTTCTACCAAAATAAATAAATCTTTAAAAGCACATAAACTTTATGTTGGAATAGAAAACGAAATTCTACTTATTAAAAAAAAATTATTAACAATAAAAAGCGAAAATGAATAATATTAAAAGAATTATAATTATTTCAATAAAACAACTAAATTTGTATAAACAATAAAAAGTGAGAATGAACAATATTTAAAGAATGATAATTATTTAAATATAACTAAATTTGTATTAACAATAAAAAGCGAGAGTTCTTCAATTATTGTCTTTTTGAAATGGGGGAAAAATTTTCAGTGGCAACTTCAAGAGATGCCAACTGAATTACACATTCTCTTATTTTCCAAGTAAACGCGCCGTTTCTAGATTTAGCCTTTATAATTCGTACGGCTGCCTACCGTTTAATCACTTCTTCTGATAATTGGCTTAGTTGAACATCTTTTTCAATCTGAAGGTTTTGAAGTTGTTTTAGTTGTACATCTTCTACATGATTTTTGAATCTCTTTTTATTTGATTTTTCTGGCATAGAAGAAATGGTAATTTTTGATAAATTCTTATTCATCAACTTACTTTTCAATTTTTGAGCTATTGTTTTTTTACTTTTTTCTTTTTCTATGGAATTTTGAAGATTTATGATCTGGTGGTTTTGATCAACTTGTTCTTTCTTGAGCTTTCGAACAGTAGACATCTGTTGAGACAACTAACTCATGAATTAATATTATCCAAAGGCGAAGTATTTTATTTTCGCTCTGAACTTCTCGCAATTTTTTCCTGTTTTTTTCTCCAGTCTCATCTCTCCTCTTGACATTTTTCAATGAATAATGTCCTTGTTGTTGTTGAATTAAGTTATATTTGAATTTTTCATTTTGGATTTTATGTTTTAGTCTTTTTAAGCGATTTTTCAGTAGAATAATCAAATTCTGATCAAAGCTTAACTGTCTTAGATCAATTGGTTGTCTGCCCTTTTCTTCATTTTTGGATTGAACAGTTAATGGTATTGTTTTTGAACAATTTCCAACTAAAAATGTGTTCAAAGACACTTTTGGCACATTTATTTTTGAAGATAAAGGAAGAAATTCTAAATTCATGAATGATTCTAGTTTTTCCTTTTTTGTTAGATTTATTTTCTTTTTAGCAACTATACACACCTTTGAGTATAAAACCAATGGGTTTGTATTGATGAAGTTGTCATTAAGGCATCCCAAAACTTCAGCTAAACTAAGACAATATATATGTTCCTTTTTAAAAAAGTTTTTTAACTCTAGAACTAGGCCATTCCTTATAAAAACAACTTTTTTCAAACTTTTATTTTTTATATCAATACATGTGAGGCCAAGCTTCTGACAAATTGGGCCAGGAAATTCCATTTGAAGACAACTGTATTTTAAAGTTAAAAAAATTATCCTTTGTAAAGTTGTTACGCTCAAATGGCTTAATTTATTATTATGGACTCTAAGCTATGAATATCATAAGAACCAATAAAATGAATGTAAATAAATCAAACTTTAAAAAAAATCCAACCAAGAATAACTATGAATTTTCAAATAATATAGAAATTTAGCATTTAAACGGCGATAACTTTTCAACAGACGATATAAAAGCAAAAGCTTAATTGTGATGCGCTTTACATTTAATAAAATGCTATACGTATGATTTGTATTTTAAAAATCAGAAACGGAGGAGCACTTTTTTTCAATGAAGTTAATATCATTTAAAAGATTAGGAAATGTACTTTCAGAATTTATTTGCTAGATTTTAATTATATTTTTAAAAGTAGTTTATAATTCAAAGTGAAAAATTTAAAGTTTATTTTCTCGTTTAATTATTTGAGAAATAATTTTCTAGCAATCGGTTTGAAGTAGGAAATTCAATTACGATTTCAATGATATATCATTCATTTATATACATTATATTTTGGTTTCTGAATTTGAAAAATGAACAAGTAGGTGTCGATTCAAAAAGTCCAGATGACACAGCGTAAAGTGGACTTGATATGATATTCAGTTTTAAATATTGGTTTTTTAAGCTTAGTTAATAAAATTTTACTTTTTTCAAAATTATTTAAATGAAAAAATGGTTAAACTTTCATTTAATTACAATTTTAATTTTATTTAAAAGCTAGAACCTTTAATAAAAGCAATTTATTGTGCTGATTGCACATATTAACGAAATTCGCCACTTTTAGCTCATTTGCATATCGTTCGTGGCGGTTGCTAAGTATACACCGTAAACTTTAAATAATTTTAAATTATTAAAATTATTTTTACTGGAATTTTATTACAATCTACATTGGTAAAAATTCAAATAAAAAAAAGGTTTTGAAGTTTTATTAAAAATGTAGTATCTTTTTTTTTGAATGACGCCGGTTTTTTCAGTTAGATATTTACAATAATGAATAGACTTTTAAAATTTTTCACAAGGTGCTGTAGAGCGAGTTGTGAGGAGAAGGAGGAGAAGGAGGAGGAGGAGAAGGAGGAGGAGAGATGGAAGAGAAGGAAGAGGAGAGAGAGGAGGAGGAGGAAGAGAGAAGGAGGAGGGAAGGAAGAGAAGGAGGAGGAGAAGGAGGAGGAGGAGAAGAAGGAGGAGGAGGAGGAGAAGGAGGAGGAGAAGAAGGAGGAGGAGGAGAAGGAGGAGGAGGAGGAGAAGGAGGAGGAGGAGAAGAAGATTCATTTTCATACCACGTCACAACCATCATCAATATCATCGTCACCATCCAAATCACTATCATCACCGCCACCATCATCAATATCATCAGGACCAACACAATCATTATCATCACCGCCACCATCATCGATATACTCAAATTCATCAAAATCATTATCATCACCGCCACCATCATCGATATCATTATCATCACCGCCACCATCAGCTGTATCATCATCAGCACCACCACCGCCACCATCAGCTGTATCATCATCAGCACCACCACCACCATCATCAGCTGTATCATCATCAGCACCACCACCACCACCATCAGCTGTATCATCATCAGCACCACCACCACCATCATCAGCTGTATCAACATCAGTGCCACCATCATCAGCTGTATCATCATCAGCACCACCACCGCCACCATCAGCTGTATCATCATCAGCACCACCACCACCACCATCAGCAGCATCAACATCAACGCCACCACCACCATCATCAGCTGCTTCAACATCTCTTGCTGCACCATCGCTCTCACGAAAATCTCTGTTCCAGAGAATGGCAGAACGACTACAAAGGAAATCGAGGGTGGTGCAGCAAGAAGCAGAGGCGTCAACTTCAAAATTAGGACCATCATCAACAACAAATGAAATAACAACAAATGAAATAACAACAAATGAAATAACAACAAATGAAATAAAAACAAATGAAATAAAAACAAATGAAATAAAAACAAATGAAATAAAAACAAATGAAATAAAAACAAATGAAATAAAAACAAATGAAATAAAAACAAATGAAATAAAAACAAATGAAATAAAAACAAATGAAATAACAAATGAAATAACAACAAATGAAATAACAGCAACAACAACATCTATTATAAAAACAAAAGGCTTCTCAGCCAAAATGAACAAATTAGTTCCAACCTCTGTACCATCACCTATTATAATAACCTGTCAGCCATGTATACCCACTCAAGTAGCTAAGACAATTCCAAAACCGAAAACAACAACAACAGTTTCCCCAATAACAACAAAAGGAAATAGTATAAAAACAACAACAATCAAAACTCCCCAAAAAAAAATCATAACAACTAATAAAACAACAACGAGAGCGCCAACAACAACAAATACATCAACGACGACAAAAAAACAAACCTTGGCTGGCGTGGCAGGGAGGCCGAAGGTGGCCACACCAGAAGCGCGAACGCCCCGCACTTCACCGCGTGGAGCGTGGGGGTACACAGCGGAGAAACGCCAGCCAAAGTGAAGAAGAACATCATTTTGGTGAGAGATTATGGGGGGAGGGGGATGGGGGTGGTAGTATAGTGCAGTATAGACTATACTACACTACCCTACACTGTATAGTATAGATTATACTATAGTGTATAATATAGTGTAGTGTAGTGTAGTGTAGTGTGGTGTAGTGTAGTGTAGTGTAGTGTAGTGTAGTGTAGTGTAGTGTAGTGTAGTGTAGTGTAGTGTAGTGTAGTGTAGTGTAGTGTAGTGTAGTGTAGTGTAGTGTAGTGTAGTGTAGTGTAGTGTGGTGTAGTGTAGTGTAGTGTAGTTTGAGTAATGTAGTGTGGGTATGTGGTGTAATGTGGTATGGTGGTGGTCTTGAGGGGGTTAAGAGGGAGGGGGGTGGTGGTGGTTGTAGTGGTGGTTGTTGTGGTGGTGGTGGTTGTGGTGGTGATGGTGGTTGTTGTGGTGGTGGTGGTAGTTGTAGTGGTGCTTGTTGTGGTGGTGTTTGTGGTTGTTGTGGTGGTGGTGGTTGTTGTGGTGGGGGTTGTTGTGGTTGTTGTGTTGGGGGTAGTTGTGGTTGTTGTGGTAGTTGTTGTGGTGGTGATTGTTGTGGTGGTGGTGGTTGTTGTGGTGGTTGTTGTGGTGGTTGTGGTGGTGGTTGTGGTGGTTGTAGTGGTGGTTGTTGTGGTGGTTGTGGTTGTGGTTGTAGTAGTGGTTGTTTTGGGGGTGGTTGTTGTGGTGGTTGTTGTGGTGGTGGTTGTGTTGGTGGTGGTGATTGTTGTGGTGGTGGTTGTTGTGGTGGTTTTTGTTGTGGTGGTGGTTGTTGTGGGGGGGGGGGGGTGGTTGTGGTGGTGGTTGTGGTGGGGGTTTTTGTGGTGGGGGTTTTTGTGGTGGTGATGGTATGATGGTGGTGGGATGTGCTAGGATGGTGGTGGTGGTAATGGGGTGTAGTGGTGGTGTTTGTGATGTTTCAGTTAGCTTGGTTGTGACGCCTGGAGGTGCCTTGGTGCTTATGGGAGGATATGAAGAGGGGTGGGATGGGGAGATGGTGTGATTGTGGGTTTGGAAGTAGGGGGGGGTTTGAAGGGATTAATTGTGCGTGTTGCAATGGTTGAGTAGAGGAATTCTTGAAGGTGACTCACCATTTGGCCGTTAGAAACTAAAACTAAAGGAATGCTTTAAACTTGCGTCGCCAGGTGTCTGCCTCGACACTGAAGACGGTTGAGGAGGATGTGATCAAGAAGACTGTGCATGTGTTGAAGGAGATGGGAAGGCCGTTTGTAGGTGGGTGGGTGGTAGGAAGGAGGAGTTGGTTGGTGGGTGGGTGGAAGGTGAAGGAGGAGTTGGTTGGTGGGTGGGTGGGTGGGTGGAAGGTGAAGAAGGAGTTGGTTGGTGAGTGGGTGGGTGGGTGGAAGGTGAAGGAGGAGTTGGTTGGTGGGTGGGTGAGTGGGTGGAAGGAGGAGTTGGTTGGTGGGTGGGTGGGTAGGTGGGTGGTAGGAAGGAGAAGTTTGTTGGTGGATGGGTGGGTGGTAGGAAGGAGGAGTTGGTTGGTGGATGGGTGGGTTGGTGGGTGGGTGGGTGGGTGGGTGGTAGGAAGGAGGAGTTGGTTGGTGGATGGGTGGGTTGGTGGGTGGGTGCGTGGGTGGGTGGGTGGTAATGCCGTTTGTAGGTGGGTGGGTGGAAGGTGAAGGAGATGCTAGGGTGGGTGGAGGGGGTAAATGGTCAGGGGGTTAAGGGGGTGGCAGAAAAGGATAGGATGGGTGAGTGGAAAGGGGGGAGGTTGTGGCTTCTCACTAGTTGAAAACATTTCAGAAGTCTTGTACGCTAGAGTGATGCTGACGAAGGATGGACCCAAAGTCCTCGAGTTCAACTGCAGGTTTGGAGATCCTGAAACGCAGGTGGGGGGAGGGGCATGTGAAGGTTATTATCCTCACCATCCACTCCAACATAATCACTACCAACTCCACTACCACCACCACTATTAGCATCAACATAATCTCCATCATCATCATCACCAACGCTGGCAGGTCCTGATGCCCTTGCTGACCTCTGACCTGTACAGCGTGATGATGGCTTGCGTGCGTGGCAGCCTACGCGAGGTGGAGGTCACCTTCAGTGGCGACAGTGCTCTCGCAGTGGTGCTGGCCAGCGAGGGATACCCTGTCAAGGTCGCTCACGAGGCCGTCGAAATCACAAGTCAGTGCTGCTTTTGTGTGTGGTTTTGGCTGTCGTGTTGTGTATGGTATGTGTGGTGAGTGTGTTGCAGTGTCGCTTGAAGCGTTGTGTTGTGTGGTGGATTTTGTGTGGTGAGTGGTGAGAGGAGTCTTGAGTTGTGGTGTCTTTTGTTAGTTTGATGTGATCCAGCATTATTGAGATGCCTTGACTTTTCTTCATCTTATATAACTGCTCTCTTCTACTCAGTGACCACTTCCCACCACCTCCTTTTTTCTCCACACCACCTCCTCTACCACCACACTACCACACCTCCTCCACTCCACCACCACACCTTCTCCAATCCACCACCACTACACCACACGAAAGACCTTTCTGCAGCAGTGGCGCTGGCACCAGGCATGCAGATCTTCCACTCGGGCACCAGCACTGACGCCACTGGCCGACACTTCACCAAGGGCGGCAGGGTGCTGACGCTGGTGGCGAAGGCTGCCTCGTTGAGGGAGTGTTCCAGGAGGGCGAACCAGGCGGCTGAGGTGGTGTGCTTCGAGGGCAAACACTATAAGAGGGATGTCGCATGGAGGTCGCTGCAGAAAGGGTGAGAAGAAGGTGGTGTGGTTGGTTGGTTGGGAGGGAGGGTGTGGTTGGTTGGTTGGTTGGGAGGGAGGGTGTGGTTGGTTGGTTGGTTGGGAGGGAGGGTGTGGTTGGTTGGTTTGGAAATAGGGTGTGGAAGAGAGGGTAGTGTGGTTAATGGAAAAAAGGTTGTGGGGTTGGTGGTTGGTTGTTTCTTGTGTGGTGTGCTCTTCATATAGACGTGCAGGTGTTTCT
>OX030963.1:7004310-7049310 GCA_943735955.1 Piscicola geometra
TCCGTATTCTTATTTGGAATAGTTGTGTTTAATCTCCTAGTAGTGAGTGGTAAACATTTACTAAAACCTACCCCCTCCAACCCAACCCATTTACTCCAACCCAACCACTCCAACCCAACCACTCCAATCCAACCCCTCCAACCCAACCACTCCAACCTAACCACTCCAACCTAACCACTCCAACCCAACCACTCCAACCAACCACTCCAACCCAACCACTCCAACCCAATCACTCCAACCAATCACTCCAACCCAACCACTCCAACCCAACCACTCCAACCAACCACTCCAACCAATCACTTTAACGCAACCACTCCAACTCAACCACTCTAACCTAACCACTCCAACCCAACCACTCCAACCCAACCACTCCAAACCCAATCACTCCAACTCAACCACTCCAACCCAACCACTTCAACCAACCACTCCAACCCAACCACTCCAACCAACCCACTCCAACTCAACCACTACAACCCAACCACTCCAACCCAACCACTCCAACCCACCCACTCCAACTCCAACCCAACCACTTCAACCTAACCACTCCAACCCAACCACTCCAACTCAACCACTCCAACTCAACCACTCCAACCCAACCACTCCAACCCAACCATTGCGACTCAACCACTCCAACCCAACCACTCCAACCCAACCAATCCAACACACCCACTCCAACCCAACCACTCCAACCCAACCACTCCAACCAACCACTCCAACCCAACCACTCCAACCAACCCACTCCAACTCAACCACTACAACCCAACCACTCCAACCCAACCACTCCAACCCACCCACTCCAACTCCAACCCAACCACTTCAATCTAACCACTCCAACCCAACCACTCCAACTCAACCACTCCAACCCAACCACTCCAACCCAACCACTCCAACCCAACCACTCCAACCCAACCACTGCGACTCAACCACTCCAACTCAACCACTTCGACCCACATAGCCATTTCACCTTTCATTTTTCTTGTTGTGACATTTTGTATGTGCCTATTCGACGGTGATGAAGATGATGATGAAACTTTTTCACCAGACAAACCAACTAACTCATTCTCTCAACACATCTACCACACTACCTAGACAACACCATTTATACCACCACACACACACACACACAAACACACACACACACACACACACACACACCTACACACACACACACACACACACACACCAGGTGAAGGGTTATTCTTTCGAGGGGCGCATCTACGCAGAAGACCCGAAGCAGCAGTTCATGCCAGGCGCCGGCAAGGTGCTGTACCTGAGCCCGCCTGCCGAGGAAGACGATGCTGTGAGGGTGGAGACTGCTGTGAGACAAGGTGTGTCTTTCGTATTCTTATTTGTAATAGTTGTGTTTAATCTCCTAGTAGTGAGTGGTAAACATTTACTAAAACCTACCCCCTCCAACCTAATTACTCCAACCAACCACTCCAACCCAACCCATTCACTCCAACCCAACCACTCCAACCCAACCCCTCCAACCCAACCCCTCCAACCCAACCACTCTAACCCAACCCCTCCAACCAATCACTCCAACCCAACCACTCCAACCCAATCACTCTAACTCAACCACTCTAACCCAACCACTCCAACCAACCACTCCAACCCAACCAATACTTACTCCGAACAACAACAAAAACAGAATCTACAACAACAACAGGTGGCGCTTTTGAGGTCCTCTTCGTGCAGAAATGGCGGAGTCTCCAGTCCCCCCTTCCCCTCCAACCACCACCTCCCAGTCCCCCCTTTCCCTCCAACCACCAACTCCCATTCCCTTCTTCCCCCCCAACCACCACCACTCAGTACCCCTTTCCCCCCCAACCACCACCTCCCAGTCCCCCTTTTCTCTCCAACTTTGAGGTCTTCTTCGTGCAGAAATAGGGGAGTCTCCAGTCCCCTGTTCCCCCCAACCACCACCTCCCAGTCTCCCTTTCCCCTCCAACTTTGAGGTCCTCTTCGTGCAGAAATAGGGAAGTCTCCAGTCCCCCCTTCCCCCCAACCACCACCTCCCAGTCTCTCTTTCCCCTCCAACTTTGAGGTCCTCTTCGTGCAGAAATAGGGGAGTCTCCAGTCCCCCCTTCTCCCCAACCACCACCTCCCAGTCTCTCTTTCCCCTCCAACTTTGAGGTCCTCTTCGTGCAGAAATAGGGGAGTCTCCAGTCCCCCCTTCCCCCCAACCACCACCTCCCAGTCCCCCCTCCTTTTCCAACTTTGAGGTCTTCTTCGTGCAGAAATGGGGAAGTCTCCAGTCCCCCCTTCCCCCCCAACCACCACCTCCCAGTCTCCCTTTCCCTTCCCAACTGTGAGGTCTTCTTCGTGCAGAAATAAGGGAGTCTCCAGTCCCCCCTTCCCCCCAACCACCACCTCCCAGTCTCCCTTTCCCCTTCAACTTTGAGGTTCTCTTCGTGCAGAAATAGGGGAGTCTCCAGTTCCCCCTTCCTCTCAACCACCACATCCCAGTCCCCCCTTCCCTTCCAACCACCACCACCCAGTACCCCCTTCCCTCCCAACCACCACCTCCCAGTCTTCCCTTTCCTTCCAACCACCACCACTACCCAGTACCCCCCTCCCCCCCCAACCACCACCACCCAGTCCCCCCTTCCCCTCCAACCACCACCACCACCCAGTCTCCCCTTCCCCTCCAACCACCACCACTCAGTCCCCCCTTCCCCCCCAACCACCACCTCCTTGTCCCCCCTTCCCCTCCAACCACCACCTCCCAGTCCCCCCTTCCCCCCCAACCACCACCACTCAGTCCTCCCTTCCCCCCCAACCACCACCACCACCCAGTCCCCCCTTCCCCCCCCCCCAACCACCACCTCCCTGTTCCCCCTTCTTCCCCAATCACCACCACCCAGTCCCCCCTTCTCCCCCAACCACCACCTCCCAGTCCCCCCTTCCCCTCCAACCACCACCTTTCAGTCCCCCCTTCCCCTTCAACCACCACCTCCCTGTCCCCCCTTCCCCCTCAACCACCACCACCCAGTCCCCCCTTCCCCCCCAACCACCACCTCCCAGTCCCCCCTTCCCCTCCAACCACCACCTCCCTGTCCTCCCTTCCCCTCCAACTACCACCTTCCAGCCCCCCCTTCCCCTTCACTGAAGCAGTGGTTCTAGAGAGACTTTCCTTCTTCAGCGAGATCTTGGTCACCTTTTTGAGTGCTTGCTGCGACGGCTCACCGCCACTGCTTTTCTTTTCGGCTTTGCCACTTTTTTTGGCATCACCACGATCTTTTTGACTACCACTTTCACTAACGTTTTCTCCATCACCCTCATCATCTTCTCCAACTACCTATCTTTCACTACCACTCTTCTCACCACCCTTCTCACCACCCGAACCCCCCCACCACGATTGATCCTCCTGCCCTCCAACTCCTCAACAGCACTTCCCACCATCTAACTGCTCGACGACGACTTCACCTTCTTCTGCCACGAAGAAACCAACGAGGAAACCTTAGAGTTTGTCGACTGTGTGGGCTTGGCGTGGTGGCTTTTGTTGTAGTTGTAGTGCTTGTGGTGGAGTTGGGATGCGTTGTTGCCATGGGGACCGTTGTTCATGTTGGTTTTTTCATTATTTACATGGTTTTTTCTGTTGTAGTGCATTCTTGTAGATGCAGTTTTGCCATGGTAACTCTGGTTCCAATGACATGCACCACTACTATCACCTGCATGATACCCTTGATTGGCATGGTGTTCTTGCCTGCATTGGTGGTGGGATGCTTCCTTTGCATGCTGACTCTTCTTCAGTTTCCCTTCGTTTTCTGCAGACATTCTCTTAGTCGAATAACATCCACCCTTTGTGCATTCTCCACCATTTCTGTCTCATGGTGGAGACTGCAGAAAGGGTGGAGACTGCAGGTGATGGTAGTGGTCTGTCCAGAGATGAGTTGTTGTCTCTTGGGCTGTCTTGCAGAGTCTGCACAGGTCCTCTTGGCTTAGACCAATTCTACATTGGTAGGCTCTGAGCGCCGGGTGGTGCCCAGTACGGAACCTGCTCAGGTTGGTGCGTGCAAGTTTGGTGAGCTCCTTCTCAGCTTTCTTGAGCCTGCCTTTGTATATGCTATTCAGTCTGTCGTTACTGAAGTGGTTTTCTTGAGGTCTATGGCTTGTGAGTGCTTGGCAGATCCCTGTTCTTGATAAGTCTTGGTTCAGTGGGGTTAGCTGTGTCCTGCTTCTGGTAGCTGCTTCTGCATCAGCCTCATTGTTTCCGACCAGATAGCAGTGGTCTGGCACCCAGATGAAGAGAACCTTTTTGTTCAGGTTGGCACACTGTGCAGTTAGCTCTGAAATTCGATGGGAGGAGAGAGAGTTGGATGCCATTAGCGAGAGAAGCGGTTTGCAATCGCACACAATCTTTGCCACGCTCCAGTCTTCTTTCTCACTCAACCATTTCAGAGCCCCCTCAACCGCAATTCTTTCAGTGTCCATTGGGTTACTTTTGTACCCTGTGGGCTTGTTCCAGGTAACTACTTTCTGATATCTTTGGTACACCACCACCGCAGCACCACCGTGCTTTGTCACCCTTGCACCGAGCTGTCAGTGAAGATGGTAAAGTCAGCTTCCCCTTTCTGGGCGATGGCATCTTTGGCTGCTTCCAGTTGCATGAGGTCATGGTCGTGCTTGGTGGATTTGGATTAGCTGATGTTGAGAAGGAAGTTAAACCAAGGCGGCTTGGGCTCGTATACCACTTCGTGCAGTGGTACGGAACCTGCTCAGGTTGGTGCGAGCAAGTTTGGTGAGCTCCTTCTCAGCTTTCTTGAGCCTGCCTTTGGATATGCTAATCAGTCTGTTGTTACTGAAGTGGTTTTTTTGAGGTCTATGGCTTGTGAGTGCTTGGCAGATCCCTGTTCTTGATAAGTCTTGGTTCAGCAGGGTTAGCTGTGTCCTGCTTCCTGTAGCTGCTTCTGCATCAGCCTCATCGTTTCCGACCAGATAGCAGTGGTCTGGCACCCAGATGAAGAGAACCTTTTTGTTCAGGTTGGCACACTGTGCAGTTAGCTCTGAAATTCGATGGGAGGAGAGAGAGTTGGATGCCATTAGCGAGAGAAGCGGTTTGCAATCGCACACAATCTTTGCCACGCTCCAGTCTTCTTTCTCACTCAACCATTTCAGAGCCCTCTCAACCGCAATTCTTTCAGTGTCCATTGGGTTACTTTTGTATCCTGTGGGCTTGTTCCAGGTAACTACTTTCTGATCCCTTTGGTACACCACCACCGCAGCACCACCGTGCTTTGTCACCCTTGCACCGAGCCGTTAGTGAAGATGGTAAAATCAGCTTTCCCTTTCTGGGTGATGGCACCTTTGGCTGCTTCCAGTTGCATGAGTTCATGGTCGTGCTTGCTGGATTTTGAGTAGCTGATGTTGAGAGGGAAGTTGAACCAAGGCGGCTTGGGCTCGTTTACCACTTCGTGCAGTGGGTCTTCTGATAGAAGTGCCTTTGCTTGGTGAAGGAATTTGGCCCTCTATCTGTTTTGTTTCAGCTTCTTGGTTACATGTTTCTCTGAAAGTGACTTCCCATGTCGTTGGAATCAGAGTTACCATGGCAAAAATGCATCTACAAGAATGCACTACAACCGAAAACACCATGTAAATAATCAATCAATCAATCACTTATAATTTGTATAGCGCCCTTTACTAAGTGAGCAAAAGAGCTCAGCTATCACGTCCCAAACAAGTACGTCTTCAGGCCTAGTTGAAGTTAAAGAAGAAGGTAAAGAATTCCATAAAAGAAGACCACAGTAAGAAAAAGAACGTTTAGCAAAAGAGTGTTTAACTGGAAAACGAAAAGAACGATTAAAGGTAGATGATCTTAGACCAGATTTAGGGGGTTGTTTAATTAGATTTTTAAGATAAATTGGAGCATTACAGTTATGAATTTTAAACATATTTAGGCATATTTCAAAAGTCACTCTAGATCTCAAAAGTAACCAATGTAACAAACGAAGATAAGGAGAAATGTGAAAAAACTTAGGAGCACGAGCAACAAGACGAGCAGCACAATTAAAGGTTTTATTTGGAGGAGCTAAAGTAGTATCAGGGAGACCATAGTAAAGAGAGTTGCAATAATCAATCCTGGAGAGAACTAGAGAAGATACAAGAATAGATTTTTAAGATAAATTGGAGCATTACAGTTATGAATTTTAAACATATTTAGGCATATTTTAAAAGTCACTCTAGATCTCAAAGGTAACCAATGTAACAAACGAAGATAAGGAGAAATGTGAGAAAACTTAGGAACACGAGCAACAAGACGAGCAGCACAATTAAAGGTTTCATTTGGAGGAGCTAAAGTAGTATCAGGGAGACCATAGTAAAGAGAGTTGCAATAATCAATCTTGGAGAGAACTAGAGAAGATACAAGAATAGATTTTAAAGATAAATTGGAGCATTACAGTTATGAATTTTAAACATATTTAGGCATATTTTAAAAGTCACTCAAGATCTCAAAGGTAACCAATGTAACAAACGAAGATAAGGAGAAATGTGAGAAAACTTAGGAGCACGAGCAACAAGACGAGCAGCACAATTAAAGGTTTTATTTGGAGGAGCTAAAGTAGTATCAGGGAGACCATAGTAAAGAGAGTTGCAATAATCAATCCTGGAGAGAACTAGAGAAGATACAAGAAGTTGCAAGGTAGGATCATCGAGAAAAGGAAGAAGCTGTTTAATACGACGAATGTGGAAATAACAAGATTAAGAGACAGATAGAATTTGAGGAGCTAAAGACAAGTTAGAATCGAAAATAAAACCAAGGCTACGAATGGAAGATGAAGGGTTTAGAGAGAGTGAAGAGGGGGGAGGCAAAACTAAAGAAGGAAGAGATAGTAAAGACTTTGATTTTTTATTGAAATATATGAGTTCAAATTTGTCCGGATTGAGTTTGAGAAACATAGAAGAAGCCCAAGAGATTATAGATTGAAGACAGAGAGTTATTTTATTAACAGTAAGGTCAAGAGAAGAGTCAGTGAAAGATGAATAAATATAGGAGTCGTGAAAAAATGAAAAAACCAGCATGAACAACGGTCCCCATGGCAAAAACGCATCCCAACTCCACCACATGCACTACAACTCCAACAAAAGCCACCACGCTAAGCCCACGCAGTCGACCAACTCTAAGGTTTGCTCATTGGTTTCTTCGTGGCACGAGAAGGCTAATTCGTCGTCGATCAGTTCGATGGTGGGAAGTGCTGTTAAGGAGTTCGAGGGGAGGAGAGGCAGTCGTGGTGGAAGTGGTTCGGGTGGTGGTTCGGGTGGTGAGAAGGGTGGTGGTGCAGGAAAGGTAGTTGGAGAAGGTGATAAGGGTAAATGGAGGAAACGTTGGTGAAAGTGGTGGTCATAAAGATCGTGTTGCTGCCGAAAAAGTGCCAAAGCCGAAAAGAACAGCAGTCAGCAAGCATCAAACTGGTGACCAAGATTTTCCTGAAGAAGGAAAGTCTCTCTGGCACCACGGCGTCAGTGAAAACCCTCCAACTCAACCACTCCAACCCAACCACTCCAACCCAACCACTCCAACCAACCCACTCCAACCCAAACACTCCAACCCAACCACTCCAACCCAACCACTCCAACCCAAACACTCCAACCCAACCACTCCAACCCAACCACTCCAACCCAACCACTCCAACCCAACCACTCCAACCAAACCCCTCCAACCAAACCACTCCAACCCAACCACCCCTACTCAACCACTCCAACTCAACCACTCCAACCCAACCACTTCAACCCAACCACTCCAACCCAACTAGTCCAACCCAACCACTCCAACCCAACCACCCCAACCCAACCACTCCAACCCAACCACTCCAACCCAACCACCCCAATTCAACCACTCCAACCCAACCACTTCAACCCAACCACTCCAACCCAACCACTCCAACCCAACCACTCCAACCCAGCCACCCCAACTCAACCACTCCAACTCAACCACTCCAACCCAACCACTTCAACCCAACCACTCCAACCCAACCACTTCAACCCAACCACTCCAACCTAACCACTCTAACCCAACCACTCGAACCCAACTACTCCAACCAACCCACTCCAACCCAACTAGCCCAGCCAACCCACTCCAACCCAAACACTCCAACCCAACCACTCCAACCCAACCACTCCAACCCAACCACTCCAACCCAACCACCCCTACTCAACCACTCCAACTCAACCACTCCAACCCAACCACTTCAACCCAACCACTCCAACCCAACCACTCCAACCCAACCACTCCAACCCAACCACCCCAACTCAACCACTCCAACTCAACCACTCCAACCCAACCACTCCAACCCAACCACTCCAACCAACCCACTCCAACCCAACCACTCCAACCCAACCACTCCAACCAGCCCCTCCAACTCAACCACTCCAATCCAACCACTCCAACCCAACCACTCCAACCCAACCACTCCAACCCAACCACTCCAATCCAACCACTCCAACCCAACCACTCCAACTCAACCACTCCAACTCAAATACCCTAACCTAACCACTCCAACCCAACCACTTCAACCCAACCACTCCAACCAACCCACTCCAACTCAACCACTCCAATCCAACCTTTCCAACCCAACCACTCCAATCCAACCACTCCAACCCAACCACTCCAATCCAACCATTCCAACCCAACCACTCCAACTCAACCACTCCAACCCAACCACTCCAACCCAACCACTCCAACCAGCCCCTCCAACCCAAACACTCCAACCCAACCACTCCAACCAATCACTCCAACCCAACCACTCCAACCCAACCACTCCAACCCAACCACTCCAACCCAACCACCCCTACTCAACCACTCCAACTCAACCACTCCAACCCAACCACTTCAACCCAACCACTCCAACCCAACCACTCCAACCCAACCACTCCAACCCAACCACCCCAACTCAACCACTCCAACTCAACCACTCCAACCCAACCACTCCAACCAACCCACTCCAATCCAACCACTCCAACCCAACCACTCCAATCCAACCACTCCAACCCAACCACTCCAATCCAACCACTCCAACCCAACCACTCCAACTCAACCACTCCAACCCAACCACTCCAACCCAACCACTCGAACCCAACCACTCCAACCAGCCCCTCAAACTCAACCACTCCAATCCAACCACTCCAACCCAACCACTCCAATCCAACCACTCCAACCCAACCACTCCAATCCAACCACTCCAACCCAACCACTCCAACTCAACCACTCCAACTCAAATACCCTAACCTAACCACTCCAACCCAACCACTTCAACCCAACCACTCCAACCAACCCACTCCAACTCAACCACTCCAATCCAACCACTCCAACCCAACCACTCCAATCCAACCACTCCAACCCAACCACTCCAATCCAACCACTCCAACCCAACCACTCCAACTCAACCACTCCAACCCAACCACTCCAACCCAACCACTCCAACCAGCCCCTCCAACCCAAACACTCCAACCCAACCACTCCAACCAATCACTCCAACCCAACCCCTCCAACCAACCCACTCCAACCCAACCACTCCAACCAGTACCCCCTTCCTCCACAACCACCACCTCCCAGTCCCCCTTTCTCCCCAACCACCACCTCCCAGTCCCCCCTTCCCCCCCAACCACCACCTCCCAGTCCTCCCTTCCCCCCCAACCACCACTTCCCAGTCTCCCTTTCCCTTTCCAACTTTGAGGTCTTCTTCGTGCAGTAATGGGGGAGTCTCCAGTCTCCCCTTCCCCCCAACCACCACCTCCCAGTCTCCCTTTCCCCTCCAACTTTGAGGTTCTCTTTGTGCAGAAATGGGGTAGTCTCCAGTCCCCCCTTCCCCCCAACCACCACCTCCCAGTCTCCCTTTCTCCTCCAACTTTGAGGTTCTCTTTGTGCAGAAATGGGGTAGTCTCCAGTCCTCCCTTCACCCCAACCACCACCTCCCAGTCTCCCTTTCTCCTCCAACTTTGAGGTCTTCTTCGTGCAGAAATAGGGAAGTCTCCAGTCCCCCCTTCCCCCCAACCACCACCTCCCAGTCTCTCTTTCCCCTCCAACTTTGAGGTCCTCTTCGTGCAGAAATGGGAGAGTCTCCAGTCTCCCCTTCCCCTCAACCACCACCTCCCAGTCTCCCTTTCCTCTCCAACTTTGAGGTTCTCTTCGTGCAGAAATGGGAGAGTCTCCAGTCCCCCCTTCCCCCCCCAACCACCACCACCTCCCAGTCCCACCTTTCCCCCCAACCACCACCACCCAGTCCCACCTTTCCACAACCATCTCCAACAAAAAGACTTACACCACTTCCACCCACACACAATAAAGTCCATGCATCACCTCCACCAGCCTCCAGCAGACCCCAACCACACGAAGCCACCACCACATCTGACACAGCATCATCACAACTCTTCTTGCCAGCCTTCAGGAAGAGAGTTGATGGGAGTTGAAGGATGGCTGAAAAAGCAGACAGAGTGAAGGAGAGCAAGCGATGGTATGTTAATTATGAAATATATGGAAACGACTAGGAAGGAGCATGAGGGGAAACAATAAAGGATTTAACAATAATGTCAGGGCTAAAAATTCCCTAAAAACTCAGACGATGAAGGGTTTTCAAAATGATAGAAAGAGCAGAAGGGAAAAAAGTAGGAGAGATTGTGAAAGGGGAAAGAGTGAAAAAAAGAATAATGGAGAAAGAACTATTGACAACAGCAACAACTTTGCTTCTAAGCATAGAAAATACAACAAGTTTGAAGACAGTGGTGTGAGTGGAAGAGGTGGTGTAAGGAATGCCAGATTGTATAATTGCATGGACGAAAAGTGACAATATGGCTGTAACAGAGATGTTGAGAAGCATCATTCACTGGCTTTAACTGCATTCTATAATTTCATTTTTGTTGAATTAATTTTGTAAATGAATTGTTATAGAAATTTAGTTTTTTTTGTTGATATTTTAATAAATAGCGTTTTAGTTAAACTTTTTAAAAGTTAACCTAGGAAAGAAAGTTACCATTAAATTAAATTAAAACGATGATATGTATTGTTATATATATATTTGGAGTAATACTAATATATTTGGAATGCTATGCGTTTAAATCAACCCAACTTTAAATCTACCATACGAGGAATTTACCTCAATAATTTTTTTTGTATTTTATTTTTACGAATAGGAAACACTACAAAAAAACGAAATTAATTTTTTAAAAATTGAATTTATTTTTTTTCTATTTTTTTACGCCACTTGAAATTTAAACATCGGAATGTACCAATGGTACATTGTACCATGCAGGGATTCTACCGTTTAATAAAAACATGAGAAGAAATCGTTAAATTTCAATAAAATTTGTTTTTTTTCACACAATCAACATATAATATATATTAATGGAATTTATTTGTTTTAAATGAGAAATAAAAAAATCTCGATTTTTTAAGCAACATAAAAAGAAAAAAGTTTAATAAATGTGACAAAAGTATTGTGGGCTGGGCCCAGCTTATGTAGCAACAACACCAGAGGAACATTATCGAGCAAAATTTTATGCTGTCATAGACATTGCAATCATCCAAAGGTACAATCAAAATTCTCCTGGTTTGCGTTCATAGTTGCAGCTGGAGACAATGTTGCTAACTGGTGAAGTGAACCATGATATTTGCAAGCAGTATCATGAGTTAAATACAACTAGTATTTGTTCACAGTTAACTATGTTTAAAGACCAAAATGAATACAGAACTTTAGCACAAACGCAAAAAATAATGCGAGCTATGATCACGGAAGCCAGACATCTGTTTCCTTAGGTTGAAAGATTGATCAGGTTGATGCTTGTGTGTCCAATAACGTCATGTACTGCAGAAAGATCTTTTAGTGCTTTGCGGCGTCTTAAGACTTGGTTGCGGGCACCTATGACACAGCCTCGCTTGAATTCACTGGCCGTTTGTCATGCACATCCGGATATTCTTGACAGTCAGGATTTAAAAAAACTAGCAGAAGAATTTGCTAGTCAGTTAGACATACTAAAGGGTCTTTTTGGAAATTGGAGTAAACGAGCTGTGGGGTAGGGCAGAGAGGGTATTTTATGTTATCTAAATATACAAACAATTTCACATTGTATATTTGTTTATAACTTTGGCAAATTTAAATCTCTTTGTAATTTTTTTTAAACTTTTTGACTCAGAAAATGAATGGAAAACAAGATGTTATAACATTTATTTGATGGGTTGATGGTTAGTTGTAATTGAATTTATATAGATGAAAATTAATAAAAAGTAATAAAATCGCTATTGTTTTTTTCAAATCGTTCATAGTGGCAATAGAAATGTATTTTTATTGAGTATTAAACTTTATAAAAAATTTGGTGATACAAATATTAATAGTTGATATAAAAATAATTTTCACTACAGTAAACAATACTAAATAGTGTCGCTGGTACTGTATTGGCCGATACCGGTTCTTTGATTCCAAATCTGGGGAGGACCCTCCCAAGATTTTCCGCAGATCGCCGCCCCTGGTAGTAGTAGTAGTAGTAGTAGTAGTAGTAGTAGTAGTAGTAGTAGTAGTAGTAGTAGTAGTAGTAGTAGTAGTAGTAGTAGTAGTAGTAGTAGTAGTAGTAGTAGTAGTAGTAGTAGTAGTAGTAGTAGTAGTAGTAGTAGTAGTAGTAGTAGTAGTAGTAGTAGTAGTAGTAGTAGTAGTAGTAGTAGTAGTAGTAGTAGTAGTAGTAGTAGTAGTAGTAGTAGTAGTAGTAGTAGTAGTAGTAGTAGTAGTAGTAGTAGTAGTAGTAGTAGTAGTATTCGTAGTAGTAGTAGTAGTAGTAGTAGTAGTAGTAGTAGTAGTAGTAGTAGTAGTAGTAGTAGTAGTAGTAGTAGTAGTAGTAGTAGTAGTAGTAGTAGTAGTAGTAGTAGTAATAGTAGTAGTAGTAGTAGTAGTAGTAGTAGTAGTAGTAGTAGTAGTAGTAGTAGTAGTAGTAGTAGTAGTAGTAGTAGTAGTAGTAGTAGTAGTAGTAGTAGTAGTAGTAGTAGTAGTAGTAGTAGTAGTAGTAGTAGTAGCATCACTGAAATCATGAGTTTTTTATTTTTAATTTTAAACAAATAAATTCCATTCATATATATTTTATGTTGATTGTGTGAAAAAAAAACAAATTTTATTGAAATTTAACGATTTCTTCTCATGTTTTTATTAAACGATAGAATCCAATGTTGAAATTTCAAAGTGCGTAAAAAAATAGAAAAAAAATAAATTCAATATTTTTTTATTTATTACACTTATTTGTATTGTTTTCTGTTCGTATTTAATTTTTGACATTTTCATCACATTTATTAAACTTTTTTCTTTTTTTCTTTTTATGTTGCTAAAAAAATCGAGAATTACTTATTTTTTTAATTTAAACAAATAAATCCCATTCATATATATTATATGTTGATTGTGTGAAAAAAAAGCAAATTTTATTGAAATTTCACGATTTAATCTCATGTTTTTATTAATCGGTAGAATCCCTGTATTCCAATGTTGAAATTTCAAGTGGCATAAAAAAAAATAATAATAAAAATTAAATTTTTTAAAAATTACTTTCGTTTATTTGTAGTATTTCCTATTCATAAAAATGGGGGAAAAATTTGAAGAATATTCCTCGTATGGTAGATTTCAATGCTATTCTTTGGGATATTTTAAAACAGTTTGATAGAACTGATCATCCGTAATCTGAAGATTCAAAAAATGGCTGAAAAAGCGCAGAGCACTATTTTCAGCAGTGATAACCACCCTTCTCCACTTTCTCCAGCCCTTCACCCATTTCATTGTACAAGCACAAATAATGGCGGAAAAAACAAAAAGCCTCCTCAACTCATTAGACGGATGGAAGAAATTAACAGCGAAAATTGGAGATGATAAAAAATCTAAAAAAGAAACTTTTAACATCTTCACCAACCAACTACCAATCTTACAAACAACCAAAAAACGTATCATCACCTCCACAACAAGAACCCTCATCTCCACTGCCACAAGAGCCTCTCCCTACCAACTTCACCTGGCAATCGAACACCCACTTCACAGTGCTGAACTCCCATTCACAACAGGCGAAAGATGTTTTAAGCAACATCCGAGCCATCGGATCTCTACTCTGTCCACCCGGCTCCCAAGGGATCACCTTATATAAGTGAGTAAGTCAACGGAATCTGTGCATTACAAATTGAACACTTCGTTTGAACATATTTGTATAATTTAAATGATTTTAATCATGAGGGTAATAATCACTTCATTTCAATACAAAATACCTAAAAGTAATTTATAATCTTTTTATTTTCAGATACACCAGGAAGGATGGCGACAAGGACAAATAAAAGGATGGAAGTGATGGTGCTGACAACCAAGACAATGGCATTCTGAGCACTCTTCTGGAGGTCTTGAGGCATAAAGGAGAAGAAAGTAAAGAACTAAAATGTGACATCAATGATGACGACAGTCACAACAAAACACAAGCTGACCACAACAAAGATTCTAAAACTACACCACCACCACCAGTAATATCCCCCACCAAAGAACACTCACTTGATGAATGTCCAGTCTAAAAAAGCAAAATGAGAGAAGTCGTCCATGGAGATGTGCGTCAGGAAACTAGCGCTGAGTTAAACAGGATGAATTGCATGTCGAAAGCTCACTTTAGGATTTTAAAATATTTCTTAAACACTGCATTAAATAAAAATGTCGCCATGTATTTCTACTGAATTATTTTCTAAATTTGTCCAAGTATTACAATTGAATTACGGAAAAAATACTACTCATAATTACTGGAGTACTACTACTTGTTAAATTACTAGCCCCAATTACTGGAAATTTAATACCGTTGCAGAATGAAAAGAGACAAGCATGAAGTTTCTCACAGCGTAAAAAAGACCAATAGAAACTTTAATAGTCATAAACTTATCATTATATGTAGTACTAAATGTTGATCATAAGCATTACCATCAAGACGCAAATTCATCTTTGTGATGCTTGCTTCTTCATCATCTCCTTCATCTACCCACACAAGTAACCTGCCAAGAGTAAGTAAGTCAGTTACGAGTATGCTGCAACATTGTTGCGTGCAGAAAAGTAAGGTACCATCTAAATTGAGACCCATCCCATTCCTACATTTTAAAATTTTAACATTTATTTTTACGGTCTATATTATTCACAGCCTGATAGACGCAGGCCATGTTACAATGGTTCTGAGAACCATGGTTCTTATGCTCCAGAGACGTCACTCCACAAGACGTACACATTTCTCAATGCATACGTCGCAAACACCGCATCATATACACCAGGTATATGATAGTTCACGGTTGCTTGCCAGGGATTCGAACTGGCGACCTTTAAGTTGCGAGTCCGACGTCTACCATCTAAGCCATTCCCGCTCCCCATTCACTACTGACTCCAAATTATATTTCCCTTAGCCCTTCCTTTCCCCATCTCCAACCTCCAAAACAACAGCACTACCCCTAGACAACCAGCCATATCGATATTGTCCAAACTCCATGACCAACATCCATCACCCCCCTACCAACAATCCTTATGAACCACACAAACATACTTCCCACCACAATCCCTATGAACCACACACACATACTTCCTACCAAAAACCCTCTATGAATCACACATTCTCCCCTAACCACCTCTCATGAACTACATATGAACCACCCCCCACAAACAACACACAAAGTCACCCCCCTCCCGCCACACACACACACACATACACACACACACACACACACACACACACACACACACACACACACACACACACACACACACACACACACACACACACACACACACACACACACACACACACACACACACACACACACACACACACACACACACACACACACACACACACACACACACACACACAAACACACACACACACAAACACACACACAAAGCAACACACACAAGCACCACATACGATGTCATCGATCTTGAGGATGCTGCGCCCGGCCGAGGTGGCGAGGTGCACGGCCGAGGTGGCGAGGTGCATGGCCGAGGTGGCGAGGTGCATGGTCGAGGTGGCGAGGTGCATGGCCGAGGTGGCGAGGTGCATGGTCGAGGTGGCGATGTGCACGGCCGAGGTGGCGAGGTGCACGGCCGAGGTGGCGAGGTGGACGGCCGAGGTGGCGAGGTGCATGGTCGAGGTGGCGAGGTGCATGGCCGAGGTGGCGAGGTGCATGGTCGAGGTGGCGAAGTGGACGGCCGAGGTGGCGAGGTGCACGGCCGAGGTGGCGAGGTGGACGGCCGAGGTGGCGAGGTGCATGGTCGAGGTGGCGAGGTGCATGGCCGAGGTGGCGAGGTGCATGGCCGAGGTGGAGACGAGCAGTGGCTGCAGGACGTTCTCCTCGAGGATGTTCGTGATGCTGCCTTGTTCATGGGAGAGGGGTTGTTTGAGGGTGAGAAAGGGGAGGGGAGGGATGGGGAATGGGGGTTTTTTGAGGGTGAGGAAGGGAAGGGGAGGGATGGGGAATAGGGGTTGTTTGAGGATGAGAAAGGGGAGGGGAGGGATGTGAAGTGGGGGTTGGTTGAGGGTGAGGAAGGGGATGGGAGGGATGTGAATTGGGGGTTTGGGTGGTGGGATGTTGGAGAAAGATGGAAGAAGGAGGAGGGGAGGTGGAAGGGTGATGTGAAGTGAATAGAGAAAGATGAGTCATGGTTGGAAGGGAAGGGGGAACTGGGTGGTGGTGGTTGGAGGGGAAGGGGGGACTGGGAGGTGGTGGTTGAAAGGGAAGGGGGGACTGGGAGGTGGTGGTTGGAGGGGAAGGGGGGACTGGGAGGTGGTGGTTGAAGGGGAAGGGGGGACTTGGAGGTGGTGGTTGGGGGGGAAGAGGGGAATGGGAGGTGGTGGTTGAAGGGGAAAGGGGGACTGGGAGGTGGTGGTTGGGGGGGAAGGAAGGACTGGGAGATGGTGGTTGGGAGAGAAGGGGGGTTGTGTTGTGCAGTGTAATCAGAAAGATTATGGTATGTGTTGTTTTCGTTTTGTAAATAAATTATTTCAAAATAAATAAATTATTTCACACTTTTTCCCAATTTCAAATGTTTTCAATTAATTATCTCTTCGAATTAAAGTTCTTTACTGCACTTTTATTGTTAAGTAAAAACTTCAGAAAAATGAGTTATCATACCTATAGTCTCCATTAGCATGTTTTCAGAAAGTGGAATCTCCAAAAGCGGTTAAATGGCACTACAACAAGCTCTAGAAAAATGTGTTTCATTTCAAACCCTGCTAAGTACGTGCATCTGTGACTTCCATTCCCTGTCAACTACCGCAGCCAATCACAGACTTTGTCTTGTTGATGATATGTCGCAATGCGACATTGTCATATGCAGAAAGTTTTTTTAAAATTGAAAGTTGTGATGAGGCTATTACATCTTTAACAAATTATTGACTTTTCTGGGATATGTTAGAAACGATACTCGTAAACATAGACAAAATAATATAAAAAAACAGCGGATGGCAATTTTTATTTAATTGTTAAATCAGCTGATGTTTGGTATTTAACAATAGCAAAAAGCGGCCATATTTTCTTTAGATTTCGGGAAATTATCCGAGGCGAGATATATCGTAAAATGAACAATAAATAAGGCTTCTTTACTTGCTAATGAAAAAGACTTTTGAGATGATAATAATGATGATGCTAATGAAAAAGACTGCCGAGATGATGATGATGATAGTAATGGTGGATGAATTTTCTCTAAGTATTGAGGACTATTCATTTTCTAATATAGAATTTGAATGCTTTTGGAATCTATGGCAATGTGGTTGTAGTGGTAGTCGTAGTGTGGTTGTAGTGGTAGTCTTGATGTGGTGTTAGTGTGGGCTGTAGTGGTACTCTTGTGGTGGTAGTGTGGTTGCTGGGTAACAATCACATGGACGAAGCCACTCTGAAGCAGTTATGGCTCGACAAGATGGCCAACCAGATTAAACCAATCCTTGCGTCTTCAATGAACAAGCCACTGGCAGAGCTGCTGATGCAAGCAGACAGAATGGTGAAGCTACAGCAAACCGCCATCACACAGGTTTCATCTCAGCCCATGCCAGAGATACATACGCGGCTTCAGCTAATTACCACAAGTATGGCCACTTTAGCTGCTAACGAAAATCGACCACGAGGAAGAATTCGTTCAAACAGTCGACACAATTCACCTCGTTCCAGAAGCTCGAACACCACGTCAGGCATGTGCTGATACCATCAAACGTTTGGGAAACAGGCACGAAAATGCACACCACCATGCACTTTCGCTCATTTAAAAAGCAGGGCCGGACAGTAAGAGCGACATCTGTCCACGGCCAACAAAACATGAGTCGTCTATTGTTCATAAAAGACGCATTCAACAACCTCACGTTCCTAATCGACACTGGTGCAGAAGTAAGCGTCATTCCCCCACCAGCCAATCATTCTCTCACCCCATCATCATTAACCGTTAATGATACACGTCGTTGCTTTATATTATTTGATAATGTCTTGTATATACATGGGCGGCGATCCTGCGGGGGTTCTGGGTACCGGAACTTGCCCAACTTTTTGATAGGGATCCACCTTAATGTGAACCTCTTCACTTTTATCATTGATTTTTGAAAAAACTCTTGTTTGGATACGTGCATTATCGTCAACCATGACATAAAACAGAAATTTTATATAGTAATATATTTTAGTTTGTGTAGTTAGAGCTGTCTAAAACCAAACTATTTTTTGCTTACTTATATATTATTATAAAACAAGTTTAACTTTTTTTTTCAAGTGGGGGAAGGGGGATTCTGGACCCCAGGACCCTCCCAGGATCGTCTATGCTGGGTAGGATACCCTCCTCTCTCCAAGATTTGAAGCAGATCGCCGTCTTTGGTATTCTATAATACTTTATTTTAAAACTTTCTAAATGTTTCCAAAATAAAATTCAAGATTTTTGACTCGGAAGGTTTTCATTAAACTTGAAAGGCGTTTATTGGAAAAAAAATGGTTAAATAGTGAACTGAATATATCCATGAGCCATAATCTGCGTTAAAATGAAGCACAAGTTTAAATGTTAAACTGAAAATAGGCACGTTGTAAGACATTTTTCTTACAAATCAAGCATCATCATGAACGACTTCAAATATGTTTCATGAGTGCCGTCAAAAGTGAACCAGTGAACTCCAGTTCCTGATCCTTTTTTGTCACCATTGTACTTGCCATTAGGATTGCAATGGTGGCAGTCATTGTACCACCAAGCTCCAAAGTAATTTTGAGCGCAGTGCTTATTGCTCTTATCGTTGTCTTGGTCTTTGGCGCTGAAAAACATTCCATTATGAACTACGATCGAGTCCCCTGTATTTTGGTTGTCGGTTGTAGTAACTGTTATTTAACAAATGTTTATTTATTTTAAAATGTCAATTTTTTAACAATAATTTATTTCATTAACCTGCTGATCCTGTATATCCACTGACATGGAGCTTGTACTTATTCTCACTTCCTTCAACCTTAAAATTATCATACTTAGCCCATTTCATCGTTCCATCCCAGCCTTCCATCACGACAAGGAGTTTGCTGCCATTCTTCGTCAATTCGTGAATGACTTTCAAACCTATTGTTGATCATTCTCTTTGAGTGAAATAGTGAAATTATAGAGAAAAAAATATTTTTTTAATAATTGAAACTTCAAATTGTGAGTTTCGAACTAAATCAGAAAAAAAGGAATTTATTTCAAACAATAACAATTTAAACCCAGCCAAAAGTTTTCTTCAATGTTTCCAAATCCATCTTCGTATTCTTCAAAGCTTCGGTAGAAGTTTACTGATCCACTGACTCTTCTCTGGAAAGTCTGGTAAAAAAGAAAGAAATATTTAAACAGTTTTTTTAGAAATTCAATCAAACTATTTAAAAAGTTCTATTCACTTACAAATATTTCAAATGTCTACAAATACGAAGCTTTCAACTTCACAGCAAGGTTTTAAATATTTGGCTTACAGTTCACTCACCACCCAGTTTTCGGTTCCCAAAAAGCTGAACTCGTTTTTTTTCAGTCGGAAAGTTGACATGTTGAAACAGGTTTGATGAGAAAGGGCACAGTGCAGTACCAAAAGCAAAAAGAACGAACGAATCATATTGCTCTTGTAGACTTTCTACTGAGGCATCCCTTTGCTGTCTGGTATTTATAGAGAAAATCAGCTTTCAAACGCGGGTATCTCATGTGAATCGGTTCGGGTTAACTAGAAAAGCATTAAGCGTTCTTAAAAAATCTATTGAAATAATAGTGTATTCTTTACGAAAAAATTTGATAAGATAAGAAAAATTAAAACACGTTTTTTTAGTATAAATATAAATCAATATTATTCTGGCTTGTCACTAAACCTTAAAACACCATGCACAAGGCGCATTTTCTATCTTTAAAATGTATTTGTAAAAGATGGTGCGTCTCATAATTAGAGTTTAGCTTGAGATCTCAGACATTACCAGGCACTAAGACTTTTAAGAAAAACTGCTTAAATGAAAAAAAACAGAAAAACGAAAAAGCTTTTAATTACTGTATTAAAGAAATAAATTAGTATTGCATCAAAGACTTGTACTTAGTTCACATCAGGCTGAATGAATACTTTATGTTATTTAGTCTTTGCAAGTTCACGGCGATCGAACTGCGGCTTGAAACTTACATTTTGGCGAGACTTCAGTGAAGATGTGACGCTCAAACAAGTTAAGTCTCTTGTGACTTACACGGTTGAAACAAGTTCTTTGCACTCAGAAAATAGAAAAAAAGCTGCTGATTTAGTTGACATCATAATTTGAACAAAAATACAGCTTTCTTATGTTGCAAAATTATGAGTTTAAAAAAAATAATAATAAGTTTGCATTCTCAGAAAATTTTTCTAGTTTTTATTTTATACATTTTTATAGCAATGTTGTGCAAACGCGCTGCGTGGAGCTTGTTCCACGGAAAGAGCTTGGAGGGCATGCTGGAGTGGCTCAGTATTGTCTCCTTGGAACGCGGAACTGGAGCTTGATGTTGTTTTCAATGGAACTGGAACTATTTTCGTGCTCCGCAATTTCATTCTGATTGTTAAAAAAGTTTAATGTAAACGGTTTCACTTTTGTAATCATTCATTTTTTCGATAAAATTCAACTTGATTGCTTATGTTCACAAATAAATAGGTGCACGAGGGCTAAGTGATTGCTGCCTATCAGAGGTAGGACTGGAACATTTTCAATCCAAGTCACAATTTTTTCCTGATTTTTCTCGTTTTCACTGATCATCAGAATTTTGGTTTCAGGTCCCGTTCCGTTCGCCAGACAAACAGACCAAGCTGGGAAAGATGTTCTGCAAATGAGAACAATAGAGAATATAAATAAAAAGATTGTTCTAAAAAGATGGAAGAAATGTTTTGAAGAATTTATGAATGAAGAGAAGGAAAGCGAGAGAAGGTTGGAAGAGGTGAAGTTGTGTTGAATGAGAAGTGAACGAGTTTACTAATGAATAAGTCAGGATAAAAATGGAAAAATTGAAAACAACAAGTTATTAATTTTATATTATTGAATTATGTTTTTCATTACAACTGTATTTGTATGTGAACCAAATAAAATAAAATATATTAAATAAAATCAATTTCAAAAATTATTTCTACTTCATACGCACAATCCCTCCTTAATCGATGTTTCCCTTCTCGTGTTAATCGTTCTTTCCTTTTCTAAGCTCCTGTGACTGTAGAGTTAATTTATTTTCTGAGTACAATTACGCTGAGATAAATTATCTTAAATAAACGCAAAAAAAGTTTTAAATAATAAGAAAACAAAACTATTTCCATTGCAGAATGTACCGTGAAACCAATACGCTTTTTACCCTCCAATTAATGAAATAAGCAGCACCATCTGTCAGATAGAATTCCAATTAGGAAGGATATAGAAAATCAAAACTACCTGAGTGTCTCGTAATCTTATTCAGAATTTTTTCTTTTTGAAAGTTATTATCTAACTGTTTTCAATGATGTTGTTGGCATTCATCCATCTCGTGAGATGATGATAGCGCTCTGATGTGTTCTTAGGCGGCAGCTTCTAGAGTGGCTCAGCAGACCGATCCTGGATCGACAGTCTCTGCTGCAGTGGCTGCAGGTGAAGTCGGATGGAGTATCGAGAGCCTGATTCTGCTGCCTCATTTTTCTTCTTTGCCTTCGGGATTCCAGATGTTGCCTGCGTTCTTCCTCGCCCTTCTTGATGCCTTTGTGAACAGTCTGGTGCCAGCCCCTCCGGTCATCGGCTAGCTCTTCCCATCTACCAGGGTCGATACCCGTAAGTTTGAGATCGCGTTTGCAGACGTCTTTGAAGCGTAGTTGCCAACGACCAACTGGACGGTGTCTTGTAGCCAGGTCGCCATAGAGGATGTCCTTGGGTATGCGACCTTCTTTCATTCGACGCACTCGACCCAGCCAGCGTAGACGTCTTTGGCATAGAAGGAGCTGTATGCTGAGTGAGTTGGTTTGACTGAGTACGGCTGTGTTGGTGTCTTTGTCTTTTGCCAAGGATGCGTCGGAGACAGCGAAGATGAAAGCTTTCGAGACGATCTTCTTGCCTGGCATAGGTAGTCCAGGTTTCGTTGCCATACAACAGAGTGCTGAGAACGCATGCTTGGTACACTTTGAGCTTGGTGTTTCGTGTCAGTTGGCTGTTAGTCCATACACGTTTGCTCAATCTGGCCATGACGCTGGCTGCTTTGGCGAGCCTCTTGTCAATCTCGATGTCGAGGGATAGGCTGCTAGTAATGACGGAGCCCAAGTATGTGAACTTGTCAGTGGCTTCCAGCACCTGATTGTCGATTGTGATTGAGGGTAGAACAAGGATGTTTTGACCCATGATGCTGGTTTTCTTGATACTGATGGTCAGACCAAATTCCCTGCAAGCCTGAGCAAAGCGATTCATCAGCTGCTGAAGGTTTTCCTCCGTGTGTGACACCAAGGGCACATCATCAGCGAACAGCATGTTTCTGACGAGGACAGTGCGAATTTTTGTCTTTGCTCTTAGGTGTGCCATGTTCAGCAGTTTCCCGTCACTTCTGGTGTGTAAATGGACACCTTCGGCAGACTCTTTAAATGCAAAGTTCAACAGCATCGAGAAGAAGATGCCGAATAATGTAGGCGCTAGCACACAACCCTGTTTGACCCCACTTTGTTTTCAATAATCTTAGATTTTATGAAATTTGTCAAAAATACTTTTTACAAATGAAAGGTTTTAATTCAATTTTTCCATGTTTAAATTCATACATACGTTTTATTTAAATGTAGATTAAACCACTAAAAATATTTAAAAAGAGTTAAGAAGATTTAAATCCTTCGATGAAATCATGAAGTTCTCGAATGCTTTAGCCATAGAACTTATGAAAAACAGCTGAAAAACTCAAACGTTCTTTTGTTAGCCATCTTGGTAGCCGCTTTTACCAGCTGATAAATTTGTAAAATAAACGGTTTTAAGTAGAATATTATGACATTTAAATTATAATTAATTAGTATCAATTGAAATGGTTGTTTACTGTTAGTGGTTTTTTGGTCTGTTGAAGGATGGCTGCAGCAAACCAGGTGCAAGTTGTAGCCTGCAACAACAAAGGGGATACCAGCCACAACAACAACAACAAGTTTCAGTCCTGGCAAGTCTCTACACCGAGAAGATAAAAAATTAATCTTTGGTTAGCAGCTGCCATCTTGGCAGTCGCTTTAACCGTTAAATGATTTTGTTAAATAGTTTATCTTCTTATCTAATAATTTAGTTTCTTTTAATTTCAAATAATTATAGTAATCATAATTTATATCTTTTCTTGTTTTCTGGTTTTAAATTTATCTTGCTCTCGGAATTAAAATCTTCAACCAATAACTGTCTAACGGACTACAATAAAATCTTATTTTAAAAGGAAGAAGTGCCAAGGTCTCAAATTGAGCCCTAATGCACAGCTTGCAAGCACCCACTGGCTACTTACTTCACAAGGCAGATGAGCTCTGCAGATGAAGGTCAGACTGTCAGAACGAATCTTCAATATATGACTGTGTTTATGAAGAAGTGCAGGGCCTCAATTTGAACACCAGTGCACAGCTTGCAAGCACCCACTGGCTACTTACTTCACAAGGCAAATGAGCTCTGCAGATGAAGGACAGACTGTCAGAACGAATCTTCTACACATGACTGTTTATGTCTATTATCTATTGAAAACTGACGTATTAGACAATTATTACCTTACTTAGATGACCCTTCTTTAAAGATGTCCATATATTTGAAACTCATTACCTTCTTATTTAACTACTTCTATATCATTATTTACTTTTCGTACGGATCTGAAGACATATCTGTTTAACAAATTCATTTACCAGCGCTCTTGAATTTGAGAAAAGAGCGCTATAGAAATTGATTTGATTGATTGATTGATTGATTGATTGATGATGTTTTTTGAGAAGAATAATTTTCGTTTTTATATAGCGTCCAGGAATGCAACTGAAGCGCTTTGATGATGGTTTTCTGGTTATGAGGATGCTGTAGTAGGAATGAGGGTGCTGTGGTGATGAAAGAGGTGCAGTATTGGTAATGATATTGATGTTGTGACAATGATGCTCATGGTGATGTGGCGAGGTTGGATTTGACGGGTTATTAAACTAATTATGAAGGTTTTTTGTTAAAGTTTACAATATCATATTACAATGAAAGTTTTCCCAAAAAGCATAAGAAGCCTGCTAACAGCCTCTTTTGCCGAATCCCATGACTTGGCATCCTTCTTGCCTGGGTTAGCTACTCTTTAAATCTAATTAGCACAACCCATCGCTTAATAATCCAAAATGTTTGCAGCGATGTGTGATGTAGATGTCTGGAACAGGGATAATGGTTTTTAACCATATTTCCCAAATTTTATCGTCGCAAATCGGCTTTTGTGAGACTTGGACTAAAATTAAAACTGAACAATTGAATATAATAAGTTATACTAACATTAGCATTGAAAAGATCCTAGAACTTTTAAAAGTTAATTACGTATCCACTGTCAACAAACAATTTCCTGTAAACACCAATACCATCACACCAAGGATCTCAACTTCTCAAAAAACAAAATCTATTAACAGAATAAAGTTTGAAAATTAAAAACATCAAACTTAGGCTATGTGTTGAATCTCCAAAGGTCTGAACAGCCAAGTATTATTAACTTCCATATTTCTTGGTCTTGAGGGAACACAAACCAGTTGAGCTCAAGAAAGCTCCAACATACTTGCAAACGTTCAGGGTAGCAGTGCGGGGAACTGTAAAAGAGTCTCAAGTGTGTGCCGTGTGACGTTTCCGCTGGTTTCAAGCTGCAGTGAAGGCAGTGCTGAAGTGCTCGAGCAATTACATTGACAGCTTGTTTGAGAGAAAGTTTGTGTTGCAGGCATGTACTGGAGCCGGGACTTTGGCAGCTACGAAGAGTTCTTCGAAGCAGAATTCAACGAGATGCGAAAGAAGAAAGTTCCAGGAGTTGATAAGGTTCTTGATGGAAAAGGGGGAGGGGTTGAAATGAGGTAGGGAAGAAAGAGGTGACATGTGGTTTTGGTTTACAATGACGTGTGATTCAAGGGTTTGTAAATTGATGAACGAAAGCAAGGTGTGAGCAGGTTGAAGTAAAAAATATATGTAAATAGAGGTAGGATCGGAACTATTTTTTATTCCCGGTCCCGTTCCAATCTATAATTTTCTTTCCGTTTCGTTCCTTTCCTGCCTCCTTCTATTACTATTTCACTATTTTGAAATGTATAAATATATCGCTCAAAATGACCATAATTTTGCAGTTTGATATGCTGACGGACCTTGAACGAATGGGTGAGTTAACGCACCTCTCAGTTACAGAAAGCTTATCAACCATTATCATTATTATTTTCATTATCTTTTTCACTGCCATTATCATTATCACTCGTTATCATTATCACACATTATCATTATCACTTATTATCATTATTACTTATTATCATTATCACTTATTATCATTATCACTTATTATCATTATCATTTATTATCACTATCACTCATCATTTTCAATGCCATTAAATTTTTAACTGCGATTATCATTAATTATCAGTAATAGAAACAATGTTATTACTGAGAATGGTATCTTCATTGATTTTTATGGGAACTTTTCTGTTCCATGTTGCGATGATGATGATGATGATGATGATGTTGATGATGATGATCATGATCATGATGATGATGATGATAATGATGATGATAATAATGATGATGACGATAATGATGATGATGATGATGATGATGATGATGATGATGATGATGATGATGATGATGATGATGATAATGATGATGATGATGATGATGATGATGATGATGATGATGATGATGATGATGATGATGATAATGATCATGATGAAGAGAATAATGATGATGATTTTGTTCCCTTAGTTGCCTCAGAAGTATACGCGAAGTTTGCCGACTCGAAGACATTCAAGGTGGAAGAAAAGAACCTTCGAGCCATGTTCACATTTCTAGGTTCTTTTGATCATAATAATTCTTCAACAATTATTATCAGCTGTTCCACGATTAAAAATTTTAATCGCGGATAATCGTATTTTAACGCAATTTTTCAGCATCTTTGACTTAGTATAAAACAGTAATTACATTTTTTTTCTCACAAATGTGATTGAAACTTTATCAGAATTTATTTATGAAAGTAATCCACATTTAAAAAAATTAAATCATAAATTATGAAAAATGCAATTGTCACACATCCTTTTTGAGTCATTTACTCGAGCAAACAAGTTTTCAACATAAGTTGGATCTGAAGAGGCTCTTTTCTTGCTAACTATGTGTCCTGACAAGCTGAATAGACGTTCGCATGGAACTGTGCTTGCAGGAGATGACAAGTAATTTCTTGCTAGTTTCGCAAAAGCCGGATATGCCCCTTCGTGTGGTTGCCACCAAACAAGAGGACAAGTCTCAAAGCCTACCTCAGATTCTGTTCTATAACGTTGAATGATTGACATAGTAATCATTGAGGTATTTTCATCTTCGGAATCTAAAGTTACATATGTTCGTAATCTCTTTTTAGTTTTTTTTTTGAAGAAATGCTTTTTTCCACATTCGTTTTTTGACCGTTAATTAAGATTGTTTGTGTTCCCTTGCTGACAATGTAGCCAACACAGCAAAAACAGTTTAATTTTGATAAATTTAAATGCATTACAGTTTTGAAATGCGTTAATTTTTGTTAAATTCTATCAAATTTTTAACAGAGTTAAAAATTTTAACGGTTATTGGTTAACGCTTTAATCGAAAGTTAACTTAGATCAAAACACATCTTTTTTATTACTATCATTATACAATAATTTTGATTATTAAAAATATTATTCTATAATAATTAAAATTCTTGATTTTATTGAAATATTTAAATAAGGATGCTTTTAAGAATCCTCGATAGAAGATAGTCTTTTGTCAATATTTGAAGCAGCGGAGACAATGAACCATTGTACATACACTCTATCTCAAAAAAAGCATATTTACTTCATTGCATTGTTGAAGATCATTATAACGCTTGCAATCAAGGCCAGAACCCAAACGAAGCTGAGATGCAGTTCATGCTGGCGGACCTTCAACGTACGTTCGACGCCAATTACCACTCGCTTACTGCTGTGTAATAAAAAAAATTAGTTTTTTAACGATTAAAAATGTTAATCGCTGTTAATCGTTCGATTGAAAATTTTAATCGTGCGTTAATCGTATTTTAACGCAATGTTTTTTTGCATATTTGACATTAGTATACAATATTATTTAAACTTTTTTCTCTTACAAATTTAACAAAAATGTTATCAGAACTTTTTCAAAAAATAATCCACATTTAAAGAAATGAAAATGAATCCATACATAATGAAAAATGCAAATTTCAAACATCAATTTTGAGCCAGTTACTCAAACAAAAAAGTAATCCATATATGAAAGAATAAAACGAATCCATAAATGATAAAAATGGGATTGTAACACATCATTTTTGAGCAAACAAGTTTTTCAACATTAGTTGGACCTAAAGAGACTCTTTTCTTGCTAACTTTGTGTCTTGACAAGCTGAAAAGACGTTCACATGAAACTGTACTTGCAGGAGATGCAAGTACTTTTTTGCCAGTTTCGCAAGCGCTGGATATGCCCCTTCGCATTGTTGCCACCAAAAAAAAGAACAACTCTCAAAGCCTACCTCAGATTCTGTTCTATAACATTTAATGATTGACTTAGTTATCATTCAGATATCTTCATCTTCAGAACCTGAAGTTACATATGTTTGTAGCCTTTTGTTTGGTGAAGGCTGTATAGTTTTTGAGGTTTTTTTAACTCTTTCATTTGTTTAAAAAGATTAAAAACTTTTTAATCGGGGGTCTAATGATGTGGCAATTCTTGACCATTGAATATTCTGATTATTCATTCTCTGCTCCAATTTGGAAAGAAATTTGGTGTGTGAAACAAATGACATAAACTGGATCATCTTCTGAAGTTCATATTTCTTGTGTAAAGTAACAAACTTGAAGTAACACTATTGAAAATGCCTAGTCTTTCTCACCCCCTAGAATTTCTGTTGCAAATCTTCAAGAAAGTAGAAGTTTTTTGATGAAATGCAATTTTCCTCATTCGTTTTTGACATTAAACTAGGATTGTATGTGTTCACTTGCTGGCAATGTAACCAAAACAGCAAAAAACAGTTAAATTTGGATAAGTTTGAATGCATTAAAATTGTTTAATGCGTTAATTTTGTTCAAATGCGTTTAACATGTCAACGGTCGTTAATTGATCAATGCGTTAATCGTAAGTTAACGTAGATTAAAGCAAAGTTCTAAAAAAATAATAAAAAAAATAATTAAATATTGAAATAATAGAAAATAAAATAAAATGAAATAAAAAACAGTAAATATCAACATGAAATAAAATAAAACACTTGTTTATTCATTGACTGAGCTTAGAAGGTTTCTGAAGCCGTTCTGCAAACTACTTTCTGTCGCGAGACTGAAAAGGGGAGTATTTGCAGAAGTTTGGTGCATTTCTTTCTGGTGACTTTCACTCTGTTGGCACATGAGGCGTCTTTGAGAATGGAAGAAAGCCTTGATTATTTGCGGATTGAGGTCAGTCGAGATTGGAGCAGACACTTTCAACGATGCTTACTGACTATCTGGAATGAAAATTTTCAATTTAGGAACTTCAAGCCATGCTCCAGAAAAATAGTTTGAAGGTATTTGTCTCGGACTACGTGACTTGCCAGCAAAGCTGAGAGTGCACTAGAATGTGAGGGTACTGTGTAGCACGGGCGGCGATCTTGGGGTCCAGACCCCTTCTTTTGTGTAGTGAGGAGTCCACCCCAGGATTCCCCAGGATCGCCCCAGAATCGCCACCCATGCAGGGTAGAACCCCCTCCCCTTCAAGATTTGCAGCCGATTTTCCGCCCCAGCTTTGTCTTTCCACTAATGCAGGGGATTTTTATGGAGTATGCAGTTTCTTGGCATGCCTCTAGCACACTGTTCATGCCTTGAATGCGTGAAGAAGAGACAACTTCTTCCTGTATAATTCAGTTTTTTCGACATATTTAAGCATATATGTTCAAATACATAAACATACTATCAGAAGAGCAAAGACATAAAAAATACAACAGAAAAACCTGGCCGAAAAGTGACAGGAGAGAGTAACTTTAACTACAGCTTCGACGACTTTTTGCACCTGGCTCGCAACTACGCGCTGACAAAGAGCGAGATGAGAGCGCAGTACCAAGAGGCCTTCCAGAACTTCGACCCTGAAGACAAGGGCTTCGTGCACTCGCAAGACGTCCAGAAGCTCCTCGAGATCGTCGTCGGTGGAGACTTGAGCGTCGAAATAAAGAATGTTCTGAGACATTTCGAGGCCGACCAAGACGGGAAGATCTATTACAAAAGTCGTCATTGCCTTATTCGGTTTTAATAAGATCTAAAACTTTTTGAAAATTATTAATTGTATGAAAGTGCCTAAACAGCTTATTTTTACATTATTGTTTTCATATTATTGTTACATATAATATGCCATTTATTGAAAATTATTTTTTCATCTCTTACAAGTATTTTCTTTGAGTAATATAATCTAAATCATTATTTAACTTATCCTATTTATTTATCATTTACGTCTGAAAGTTATTAAATTAATTATCATGGTATGCAGGTATTTATTCAGTTTAGGAAAAAGTTAATGATTGCAAATATTTGTCCAACGCAGAGTTTATAGAGCAGACGGTAGACGAGAACATCTTCAGTGACCAAAGATTCTGAGCCTCCTTTCGAATGACCGCTTTTCCTCGCAGGGCTCCTCGAATCAAAGCGAAGTTGACAGGGCTGGTAGGCTCCGATCCCTCTGGACACATGCTTGACCCCCTTGAGAAATCCTAAAAAGAAAATTGGCGATTGGAAATACATAAAAACATTTTTTCCAATTATTAATTCATTGAAAAAATCGGAAAAATAGTTTATTAATATATTTTATAAAAAAGATGTTACAGGCAATGTTTATAAATTAAGGAAATCCACGGATTGCCTGATTCAATTATTCATTCAATGGACTATTTTGGATTCAACTTTTTTCAATAAAATATCAAACAACATTTCAAAACATAGTAATTTTTTTAGATTTATTAAATGAAATTCCATTCATTTTTGCAATAAACTATGAAACTTTGAACAATATATTATAAAATTGTACTTATAAGTTATTTTGAAAATATCATTCTAAGCTCATCAGATTTAAATGATTGTGAAAAGTCCTATGATGTCCTCTTCAGCTAATTTGTCTGCAAAATTAATAGAAATTCCAAGTCACAAGTTTTCACTCATATTTGAGTTAAATAATGAAACTATTTTTCCTTCTTTTTTCCAATCGAATATGGGGTGCGCCTTATACATAGTGTTTTACGGTATTATAAAACAGAACAACCCTTTGTACCATAGGTGCTTGCTTGAGGGCAAACCATGTGTTGAGCCCAGGTTTGAAAAAGATGCATTCTTTTATATTTTAAAAGAAGATAAAGCCCATCCTCATTTTCCGTTGTATCATTTCTGCTCACCAATTGAGCTATGAAGCTAAGTGTAAAAATTGTATCAACTTGTGCATCCTTCCCATATATATAATTTAAGTTGATAGAACATCTACTAAATTAAGAATCGATATTTAATTTGGTTCTAAAAACGATTTCCAACGGCTATGGTTTGTAAAGAACTACCTTGCTTCAAATATTTAAATTCATTGATCAAACTTAGTTTGTATGTTTATTTCGATTTGATTTAAACGATATTTTAGCATCATTCTATTTAGTTTGACTTCATCGTTTATTATATTTCTTGTCATGACATTCAAATAGCGTTGGTTCAGAGAAATTAAAAGTACAAAATCTAATTTCTCTTTAAAGCGCTTGGCACATCCTGACCGACCAGATGCAGGAGCAAGGCAAGAGAGGAGCAGGAGTGGCAATATTATTCGCATCCATGTTGAAATTGCGAGACACGAATGAATCAGATAGAATGACCCGCCCTACAGAACACTGAAAACTGCCCCGCGTTTAAGGGGCGATCCATGAAAGACGTCTACAATTTTTTTGCTTTTTTTCACCCCCCCTTGTCCACTTTTGACTTAACTCCCTTTCTCTCCCCCCCCCCCAAAAGTTGTGGACGTCCAAAACATATTTACCGAACTTAAATTAATGGATATTTTGGGGAAATTTACAACAATATAAAGAATATGTGTTTACAAATTCCAACTATTTGCAAATAAAATTCTTAATAATATAATACTTTTTCAAAACCATTTTAGTAAATCATTTTGATAAAAATGTTATAAACAAATTATCCACCATCGTTCAATCAACAGAAAATTATAATTTTCAAGAATTGTTATTTGAGATTTCATTGTATTTGACAAATCAAACTTTAACAACATATTTACAAAATAATATTCAAACGTATTAATTATTATTGAACCTATCGTTTCTAAATATAACCTGTTTGTGAAAGATTGTTTGGGTTTGCATCCCAACTCTTTTTTCATTAAACTGGAAGTATTTTGCAGTAAATTTATGCAAAACTACTCTACTCAAAATACACTACGATGTGGATATCCACTTTGTCTTAAACCACCTCCACCCCTTGTCCACTTTAGTCCCCTTTTTGCTGAACCCCCCCTCCCCCTTTTTGTGTGGACGTCTTTTGTGGATGGCCCCTAAGGGCTTCTCAATATGATGCATCTGGCGCATAAGAACCATGGTTCTCAAAACCTGCGTCTGTCAGACCGCGAATAATACAGACCATAAAATTCTTTTTTTTTAAAGATCCCATGGTAAAGAGGTATTAATAATAATGAAAAAAAATTATTTTTTATTTTTTAATTGGAAAAATACATTATAATAAAAAAAATTTATGTATATTTTCAAGCATTTTTACTTAAATAAAAAACAGCAGATAAAAACAACAGATAATGAGTTTTTGAACAATAATTCTAATGGTCATAAAGGTATCCTAGTAAACTTCACCTTTAAGTAATTTATTACTGTATTTTAAGTTAAATGAACTACTGAAATAGTTGCAATTTCATTTATTTGTGTTTTCCAGAGTTTTAGTTATTAATGCGGGCATTGGCTTTCTTGGACAAATAATTAAAACTACCTTTGAGTCTGCTGACAACCGAGTAAATATTATAATACTTAAATTGAATTTTGCTCATTAGGTTGTAATCATAAAATTTTAATAACAATAAATTTTCACGCATAAATTTTTAACATTATTTTTCCACCTTTATTTTATTGTCACTCACTATGTTATTAATTGAAGCCATGCTGACGATGGAACAGCTGGCTGGTAGGTTGCTCTTTAAAAATCCTCGTAACGCAGCTTTTTCCTTCTTGAAAAGTGATTTCATTATATGCATTAAAAAGAATTCAAAATAATTAACCTAAAAAGAATTTTTAACAAACTAAATCCTATTTTAACACCAATTATTTATGATACTTTTCTATAATAATTCCCTATTCGAAAAGATCCACTGTTATGAAGGAGAGCCAGCTTTGGCTCAAAGAACATATTCTGAAATGGAATGATTATAGAAGGAGACTGACACGGAAAAATCTTTATTGACTACAGTAAAACACCAAATAGTTCGGAGACTCATTAAGTTTAGACTGAAAAGTAATTATTTTGGCTTTTAATACGGACATGAATTTGAAAAACTAGAATTTCTTTGGTGATAATTATGTCAGACAATAATAATAATACTCGTAACCAGTTAAAATATAATAAATTTGCCATTGAATACATGGCCAAAGCGTCATATATTCAATGGCCCCTACTAGAAAAAATTTTCCCCTTTCATAGATTTGTGCATATATAATTCATTTTTTCATTTCATATTAATTTCATTGTCTAATAATTCGATATTAATGATATTTAAATAAAAATTAGCTAATTTTAGAATTTATTTTAACTTTTTTTTCTAGAATTTTTTATTCATTCTTTCTTTAGTTAGCACCGCTCTTGGACTTTTTTCATTTTTGAAACTGAAAAGAAAAAATTTATAACCAAAGATAATTAAAAAAATATGATAAAAAATGTTAAGAATAAACGGGTGGCCAAGTGGTTAACATTTTTGGATTATAGCCATAGGTCGTGGGTTTGATTCCCACACATCCTTGTAGACTACATATTTTGCAGAAAAGAAGGGCGCCGCGAGAAGAAAATTAAGCCCCGTGAACAGAAATTTAGGGAAGATGTTCTTTATCAATCGCATTTATTGTTCGTAGAAAAGTAACAAACGGTGAACCATGACATCTTGCTTCTTCTCATGCACTTAACACATTTCCCAGCATCACTCCAAACCTTGTTTACTCTGGGAACTTATTTATTTAATATTTTTTCAATGTACTAATATTTCATTTTTTGTTAATTAAAATGTGAAAAAAGAATTATAAAATAAAGTCTCTAACGACCCGAAAGAGTTTGCGATAAATAGAACTTAAGTAGGTTAGCTACAATAAATCACCATGTATGAGACAACTTTTTTACCCATTAAATATGCTTTTAAAAGCTAGTGCGCCTTATACATGAAGTTGTCAGTTTTGTAATAGCCAGATATACTGCTTCATGTTGCTGCTAACAAACAATTAAAACAGGAAAATTCTCTAAGCCTACCTCAGATTCTGTTTGATAAAGTTGAATGATTGACTTACTAATCAGTTTGGGGAGACCGGGGCAAGATGACGAATGTCTTATATTTTCAGTTGTTCACTAGTTAAGAACGTGAAACGAACACTACTGGCTCTCCTACCTCTCTTTCGTTAAATAATAAAACGCTGAAATAAATATTTTTGTTTTAGATTTGAAGCTTTGATTGTTTTCCGCGATCACGTTAGAGCATTTATGCACGTTTAAATAAGCTCTACTTCAGATTCTGTTTGATAAAGTTGAATGATTGACTTATTAATCAGTTATGTATCTTCATTTTCAGAATCGAAAGAAGATGTTGCAGTCATTTTTTGTTGAAAGTTGTATAGTTTTGGAGATTTTCTTATCTTATTATACTTTAAGTTCTTATACTTCAGTTTCTCTGACTACTTCCATGTTAACCTTTATTCTACCAAAAAAATGTAAAGCATCAATTTTTAAATGTTAAAATATCTTTTATTTATAACTCAAGTAGTCAATACAATTTTAAAAAACTTTAAAAATAGAAATATGGCTATTAGGACGCCAATCAACGCAATAGGGAAAAGAGTTTTTGAACAACTTTCATGACTTAGATTTTTTTTGGTTCTTTTTATGCTTAAAACTAACTGGAAAACAACTTCATAAAAATAAAATAATGTTTACACGGGGCTCAACAGGCGTAAACATGTTGTAATATAATTTTGTTTTCAAAAAAGACAATTTGGCACATGCGCTGGACATTAGTTTTTTAATCTTCGGCAAACACAAGACTTATAAAAATTAATAAGAAATACAATGATTTCATTAATTTGAGTTATTTTATTCAATTTTAAATTAAACTTTTATCCATAAAATGCAGCTATATGCTCTGGAATTTAGCGGCAGTGACACTGAACGTGATACAAAACCAAACATAACCACGCTCAAACTCAAAGTACTAGTCAACCCAAACACAATCGACCATACAAAGTTATCAGTCAAAGTTTATCAGCTACTTTCAACAGACTGAAGTTAGCGAAAGAAATTCAGCAATGCTGCATTGCAGCATACATTATTGCAGCAGCAGCCGAATCTCTTGGACACAACCCTTCAACCATAAACATGAAAAAAGAATCCATCAGACCGTTCAGACGAAAACAAGAGAAAGAGCCACTAAGGAAATCAGGGCAACTTTCAATTCAGATTGTCCATTTACAATTCATTGGGACGGTGAAATGTTGCCCTCTTCAATGTCAAGAAATATTGTTGATCGACTTGTAGGTCTGGTTTCTAGAGATTGACAAATGAAACTTTTAGGCGTCCCAGAATTATCCAATAGAACTGGATAGGCAGACTTCATTCCATTTGTCGTTTCTGTTTCTTGAAGCAGATTTCGAAGCTAATATAAAGATTTTTTTCTTTGAAGCGTGCCACAGAGCACGTAAGAAGCCCAAGATCAACTAATGTCAGCTGATTGCACAAGAATTGTCATCACTCGGTTACTTAAATATTTTCATTCTTAGCGTTTACTTAAAAACCTGTTTCACGTGTCTGTGTGGTGCATCTGTCCCGAAAAATGATCTACAGCTTCTTCGCCAGCTGGAAAGATACAAGAAAATTCGTGAATTTTTATTTTTTAAACTTTCTTTACATGTAAAAAAAGATGCTCAGGAAAATGTTAAATACTGCTAAACTATCTTGCTGTTGAGCACAAAGTTAATAATAAAATAATTTAATGAAACTTTTAAAAATATTTGTGACTATGAAATTAACAAAATAGGATAGTAAGAGGTTCAAAAAACAATATTTTAGTTTTCATCGGCACCCTAATGACTATGCTACCAAGTGGTAGAGTTGGTAGGATCCGTTGCATAAAAAAATGGCATATAAAAGAAATATTAAATAATAAAAAATGCAAAAAATATATAATTTTTAAATAAAAAATTCAACAAATTGCTTTTTATTTAAAAAATGAAGTCTTATTTTACATATAGAACAATTATTATTATTATTTTTACTTAGCTTAAAATTATGAAATCTGAAGAAGCTCTTATTGTTTTAAAAATAGTTGAACTTTTCAAATACCCCCACAGTTTGCAAAATAAAACTGGAAGTCATGAACAATAAAAAACAACTGAAAATCATTTTTTATCTACAATAGCAATTTTTCAATAGCCTTATATGTGCGGATGCTACCAGCTGGTAGCTTTCTTTCATATGAAGACATTTAAAACTTTCAAATTGGGGGTCTAATGATGTGCCAATTGAAATATTCTGATTAATCTTTCTCTGCTCGGAAAACAATTTTTCTTTGAAACGAATGACACAAGCTGGATCCTTTTTGAAAGTGCATACTTTTTGTGTAAAGTGAAAAATTTAAAGTAAAACTATTGAGCCTTCTACATATTTTTCAAATATAAACTTCGCCAAAAACTCGGTATTCCATTTTTCCGACTATTCTATAATAGCCGATTATTCCATAATAGTACTGAGGTTTTTGCTAAGTTCATATTCGAAATCAGATAGAAAAATTATTGTTTTTATTATTTACCGCCACTACCCGAAATAAAAAAATTTAAAGTGATTTTTACTTTTAGACTTGCATAATATGGTTATAATAATAACTAAAGCAAAATTCAACGCAATTTAAAAAAAAAATTTGTCGGGCAAAGTTTTGCAGCTCCAAGAGAAGGCTGTTTGGTCATGTCTCTCGCCTTCCAGGTGGGTCCGACACTAAGAATGCACTTCTTTCCAATCTACCCAAGAACTGGAGACGTCCCAGGGGTCGTCGCAAACTGACATGGCATCCATCTTAGAGGCCGACCTGAAGCCCCTCAACATGAGCATCTACGCTGCCCCAAGATGGAAAGGAGTTTGTTCATGATTCTACGCTCCAATGGAGCGTCGCTCCATACTGTTGCGAGCATTTAATAAAATATTTAGTGATTTTCATTAAAATTGTTGAGAAAAATAAGAAGAAGAATAAAGTGTTTGTTAACTTGTGATTTTTGTTTCATAAAATGTAATAATAGCTTTCAAAATGAATTTAAATGACTTAAGACACGGAATTAGAAAGAAAAAATAATAAAGCGTAGTTTTATGTAGAATTTGAGTCGATAGAAAGCAATCAAATTACTTTACAAGTGGATCCTGGGTTTCGTATGTGTTCTAGTGGCAAGTCAAGGTTATTAACATCTCATCCACTTTTTAAAAATGAAATATTTCACTTTCATTGGCCTTCATTCACTGTTCGGATGGAGTTCTTTTATCGAACTATTTCGACAGGCTGTCCGCAAGGTTACACTGAGGATGACGGAAGGTGCTACAAGCTTAATCGAAAAGCAAAGACTTGGATGATGGCTCAAAAAGATTGCTTGATGAGTGATGGATATTTAGCGGACGTTTTGAGTCAAGATGACATGCAAGCCTTGTTGAAACTGGATTTTAACTTTGGAAGTATGTTGAAACATTTAATACAACTTTTGAACAAAAGCAAGTTTTTTGAAGCCGTGAAGCATATGATATATTCTTTTTTATAATTACTTTTTTGTTTATAGAGCCTTGTAATTATTTCTGGGTTGGAGGTTTGAGATGCAAGAAGTCTTAGGGTTTTCCTCGTGTTTCCGTTAGTTTATCTTACAATCCTGAAGACTGTCAATTCCCTCTCCCAACAGTTTCAGCTATTGGGGTTGGATGGAGCCAAACAATGCCGGAGATAATGAAAATTGCATTCGATTGAAGAAGGGCTTGAAGTGGAACGATAAAGATTGCTTGACGAAGCATTGCTCTGTGTGCCAAGCAAAGGCATAAAAATTTCTGAGTTGCAAGAAGATGAGTTCATGGCTAATCCCACAAACACTAACTTGAGAAATTTGCTAATGAACTATCAATAAATAATAAAAACGATTTCAAAGTTTTTCAATAAGATTTCAAGTTTTCTGTTCATATAATATGATATATTTTTGCTTTGTGGGGTCATTCCATAGAAGTTCGACCAAAATAAATTCAATTTTACACCTCAGAAATTTATGAAACTTTCATATTATGCTTAGATACGTTGTCTATAAAAATGAAAAATATAAAAAATGAAATTTTTCAAAAGGTCGCCGAGTTTTTGACCTTCAAAGTTCGCCAAAGTCAAAACCCCTTCTCTATTCAATTTGAAATATCTCAGCTTATATTTATCAGAACGAATAATGGAGTATAACAAAATAAAGGCATTTGAATGTTCTATTTAAAAATAGTTTAATGGTTTAAATATAAATGAAAAATAATTTTTTTTTGGCGGTCAAATGTTTGACTTTGAAATTTTCGATGTTGCCCCATATATTTTTTATAATTTTTTCTCAAGTAACATTTTTCAAACATTCCCTCAATTATAGAAAAAACGAAAAAGGTCTTATTTTAAAAATATTTTTAATCAATTTTTTTCTTGAGCACCTAACAAACAATATTTTGTCGAATCAATCAAATAATCAAATAGATTTCTATAGCGCTCTTCTTCAACTTCAAAACAGCATTTTAGGAGTTCTCATACATAATTAATTTTTTTCAGACAAAAATCAATGAATTTAGTAAATCTCAATAAATATTTAAGTTGATTTAATGAAAAAAATTAATAATTTAACCAAATCTACTTTGCGCTATAGACTATTTTTTTTATTGTAGTTATCGTTCACAGCCTGACAGACGCATGCCATGTTACAAGGGTTCTGAGAACCATGGTCTTATGCGCCAAAGACGCCACTCCACACGACGTACACATCTCTCAATGCGTACGTCGCAAACACCGCATCATATACACTAGGTATATGATAGTTCACGGTTGCTTGTCAGGGATTCAAACAGGCAACCTTTGAGTTGCAAGTCCAACGTCAACCATCTAAGCCATCCCGCTCCCCATAGTAACGTAGTTATGGATTCAGCTTAAATCAGTTAGATTTAGATTAGATTTAATTTTTGAAACGAATTAACTGAAATGTCTATTGAAATTTACTATATTCATTATTTTTTGTCTGAAAAAAATAATATATGAGCACTCTTTAAATGGTGCCAAGCTTTTTGAATGGCATATTCTTTAAAAAAACATTAAATGCAATATTTCTTTTTGGATTTTTTTATTATTATTTCACCTTGTTACTCAATTTTTGTAATTTCTCTGTTTGTTCGTCATTGGACAACACCGGATTCAAAATTTTCACTGACTTTTGTATCGCTGACTACTGCAGCACTGTACACGCCTGTCAAGTTCGAATCCAATTCAAATCGATTTCTGGGTTCATGAGTGATGTAATTAAATAAGACTTTGCATGGAAGATAGAGTGCCTGGGAAGGTGTGGAGAGATTTCATGGCAGAATTTGCATCACAAGTGGAGTGGTTACTTTAAGGAAGAGAGATGGGTCCTCGAGACTGATCCATTCTGGGCTCTTATTCACTTCTTCTACAGAACGCAGTCCATGGATTCTGCTTTTGTACAAGCACCCCCCACATGCGGACTTGCTGCTCTTCAACGGAGGTTTCAATTACCGCAAGTTGACTGGAGACCGACGGTGGAATTGCTTGAAAAAGTTCGAGAAGTCGATGAGAGAGTTCAAACCGGCTTTGATGATCTCTCTCAAAACACTGGCTCAGTTCTCGATGTGCCCAAGAAAGTGATCAAAAGAAAGACCGAAACGTTTGGACAGTGGAGGCTCCATGGCACCCATGCAGTCATCCAGTTCTTAAACTGATGGATTTGATTTTATATACTCTTTTATATTTCTCAAGTTTAATTTTAGAAGTTGTTTTTTTTTCATTGCTCATTAAATATTATAAAGTCTATGCAATCGTCCACGCTTCAATTCAAATTCCGGAGATTCTAGAAAGTAAAATATCGTTTAAACATCGATCTATTTTCAGTGGAACCAATTTATGAAAAAAATGAAAATTATAGTCAATGCATAGTAATAATCAAAAAGATAACAAAGATAAAAGAGAATTTAATTTTTTTTTCAAAGAAAATGCTATTCGAAAAGCTGGCACCACCAACAAGTGGGCAGAACTTAGTTAATAATTGCGCTATAGACTACAGTATTTCTATATACTAAAGACTATAGTAACGTAGTTATGGATGGAGCTTAAATCAGTTAGAATTAGTTAAATAATTGATTTTTAAAATTAAATCAACTTAAATATTTATCGAGATTTACTAAATTCGTTAATGGTAGAAAATAAATGTCTTAATTGTCCCGTACAGGTGAAAACCCCTGCCCAGTGTTCCCGGGTTGGCCGTTGACACTTAATTGTGTTCATCCGACCTTAGTAGAATATGCTGGGTATCCCAGGTACGCTGGTTTGCGAAGGTATGTACCATCTCACGAACTCTAAAGGCAGTGACTCAACCACTTTCGGCACAGAAAATTCTGAAATGCTTCAGTAGTGCATCTGTTGGGATCTGATGGTGCTGCCGTTGGTGGCAATCGCAGAGAAATATTTCTGGTGAAAGAAGTCTCTAGCAACCGGAGTGAACCTTCAAGGAAAGGTACTCCTTCACAGCATCATCACCATCATTCTCGTCATTATCATCATCATCTTCTTCATCAGCACCACCATCGTCATCATCATCATCATCATTACTATGGCAACACGGGACTTTTTACTTGGTCAACTGCTTGGCGCTTCTATTGTGTTCTTGCCTGTTCGAAAGGAAGCGGCAGACTACGTTGGAAACGAGGCAGCCTCAAGAGTCTGTCAGGAGAGAAAGGTCGCCACCCGGTCAAACAGGTAGTCTCCCTAAGAACTAACCATGTTTTAGAAAAAATTATTGTTAAAAACTTATTTTTGTATTCTTTATAACTCGTATAAATTTGAAATGTAAATCATTTCAAATTTTGAATACAAAAAACTACTTTTCCTATAGTCTTGAGCAGCATTGTATCTACTATTATCAATCAATCAATCAATCAATCACTAATAATGTGTATAGCGCCCTTCACTAAGTGAACAATAACTCTCATAAAGTAAAATATATTACATTTCAGATCCGTAATTTCGTTGGTTAGTAGTACTTCTGAGCCAGCAGTTTGTGGTCAGAGAAGCCTGTTTCAAAGTAATCAACCTGAAGATTCTTTCTCGAGGCAACAACGTCAAACATTGTCTATAGGTTTACTTTTTTAAGCACTTTTTAAGGGAGCGGGGATGGCTTAGTTGGTAGACGTCGGACTTGCAACTTAAAGGTTCCCTGTTCGAATCCTTGGAGGCAACCGTGAACTATTATATACCTAGTGTATATGATGCGGTGTTTGCGACGTATGCATTGAGAGATGTGTACGTCGTGTGGAGTGGCGTCTCGGCGCATAAGAACCATGGTTCTCAGAACCATTGTAACATGGCATGCGTCTGTCAGGCTGTGAACAATATAGAAAAAAAAATAAAACAAAGCTGTACACAGTGGTTTAGGGATAAAATAACGATTATTCTCGTAACAAAACAAGAGTATAAAAAAGGTTTTTATTGAAAAAATGGGGGGGGGGGACTCACATTAAGGCGGACCCTCTCACTACTAAAAAGTGGGAGCGTCCGGACTCCAGGATCGCCGTCCATGGAAAAACGCCCTGGTGAACAAAATCCTCAGCGGATAGCATCGCTGCTCTAATTTTTGAAATAAAAGACCTTGTGGATAAATGTCCCAACGAAAATTTTTCGGATAAATGTCCTGGTTGGATAAAAAATCCGTTGAGATTTTAAAAATAGATTTTTTATAATAATAGATAATGAACAATAAATGTAATAATAAAATTATTTAAATGTAAGAAAAATAAATTTATGTTTCAATTTATTTATTTTGATGAACTTGTATAAGAAAACGGACAATCAATTTAATAATAAAATAAATCATTTTTTCCAATTTTTATCTATAAATATTTGGCTCAATTTTGCCATGATCACTTGCATGCGTCGATTAGTAACAATTAAATTACTTGATAATAAAAAACAGAGTATGATACAAGTAGTTGTATAAGTCTCTAGTGAAATGACAATTAGACCTTGAGTGAAATATTTTCCAAAAACCGGATTACATTTTATTTTGAGCAAGTAAGAACAAGTATGCATTGGTCATTTCAAGTATTAGCAGGTCTTTAAGCTTGTTAGCGTTCCATTTACACAGGTTTTTGCATTGCCTATATTTTAATTAGAAATAAATGTTTTCTAACCAATAAAAAAATAATTTAACCTATATTAAATAACCTTTCTCCAAAACTTCATATCAAACTCAAAAATTGAACTATTTTTAAAAGCGACAATAGAAGATAAAACAGCACCATGATAAATGAAGCATTCAAGTTGATTATTTATGAGGAACAAATGAACTTTAAAGGAGGTTGGTGAGTAGTTTTCTGTTAATTTTATATGTCTTCTTGACGGGATTTCGTTTTTTCATCAAATGAATGGTTTCGAATTCAAAGGTGTTTATCTTCATCTGGCATTCTGACTCAAGTTAGAAGAAAATTGTTAGATTGAGCATGTGCATTTATGAACGGGCGTGGCATGACTAGAACTATCCTCATCTAGAGCCCACTTTCATCATCATCATCATCGAGTGGGTGCAGAAAAGAGATCAAGAGATCAGATAAAATGGTTAAATTGCAATATAATTTGTTTTTTATTTCACAAAATTAACATATAATATATATGAATAAAAGTTATTTTTTTGAAATAAAAAAATAAAAATTCTAGATTATTTTTAGCAACATTAACATAAAAAAAAGTAATAAGTTTAATAAATGTGACAAACATGTATAAAATTAAATACGAATAGGAAGCACTACAAATAAGTGTAATTGATTTTTAAAATATTTAATTTTTTTTACGCCACTTGAAATTTAAACTTTGGAATCTACCTTCTAATCAAAACATAAGATAAAATCGTCAAATTTTAATACAATTTGATTTTTTATTTTACACAAGTAACATATAAAATAGATTTGTTTCATTAAAATAGAACAAAATCATTTTTCTCGATTTTTTCGCCAAAAAAATAAACATTAAAAAAAAGTAATAAATTTATTAAATGTGACAAAAATGTATAAAAATAAAAACGAATAGAAAGCACTACAAATACGTGTAATTGATTTTTAAAATATTGCATTTTTTTCCTTTTTTTACGCCACTTGAAATGTAAACTTTGGAATCTACCTTCTAATCAAAACATAAGATAAAATCGTCAAATTTTAATATTATTTGTTTTTTATTTCACACAATTAACATATGTGTTAAATCGAGATAAATGATTTTTTTATTTTAATGAAACAAATTCTATTAAAATATTTTATATATAAAATATTTTATCGATTTTTTAGCAACATAAACATAAAAAAAGCGAAAAAAGTTAAGTTTAATAAATGTGAGAAAAATGTATAAAAATAAATACGAATAGGAAGCACTACAAATAAGTGTAATTCATCATATCATAAACTTGTTTTTTGCTAAAATTTGCAATTAATATGATACCTTCAATATAATTGTTATAATGAAACTCTTTAATTTGTTAAGTATTCAAAGAATCACCGTTAAACAATTTGATACTTGCAATTTAACTTGTATTATTAAATTTATTAAGTATTTAAAAGATCAAGTTATCACAGGAAACTTTCGAAACCGCAACAGCGCTTCCTCTGTCGCATTTCACATTTGTGACAAGTTGTGTGTGTGAGAATATAAGTCGTTTTGATTTTATTAAACCCAAAATCAAGTGAATTTAGAAAAAAGAATTGATAAGGCAATTTAATTCGTACTATGAATTTTAAGTTGAATATGAAAAATATTCAACAGCAATTATTACAAGAAAATGTATGATGATCAATGTTCATTAGCATTGGTGAACTCATTGATTATGGAACTTCACGGAATGATTTCTAAGGACGGGTGAAGTCTGGAAGGGTTGGTCTTGGGGGACGGGTGAAGTCTGGAAGGGTTGGTCTTGGGGGACGGGTGAAGTCTGGAAGGGTTGGTCTTGGAGGACGGGTGAAGTCAGGAAGGGTGGCTCTTGGAGGAAGGGTGAAGTCAGGAAGGGTGAAGTCAGGGAGAGTGGGTCTTGGGGGAAGGATGAAGTCAGGAAGGGTGAAGTCAGGGAGAGTAGGTCTTGGGGGAAGGGTGAAGTCAGGGAGAGTGGGTCTTGGGGGACGGGTGAAGTCTGGAAGGGTGAAGTCAGGGAGGGTGGGTCTTGGGGGAAGGGTGAATTCAGGAAGGGTGGGTCTTGGAGGACGGGTGAAGTCTGGAAGAGTGAAGTCAGGAAGGGTTGGTCTTGGAGGACGGGTGAAGTCAGGAAGGGTGAAGTCAGGGAGAGTGGGTCTTGGGGGAAGGGTGAAGTCTGCGAGAGTGGGTTTTGGGGGGAGGGTGAAGTCAGAAAGGGTGGGTCTGTAGCATCGTCGTGGCCAAACCAAGTCAACTTTAGACGTTGGACAGTTGCTAAAAGAGGCCCTATTGGACCAACCAGTGCTGTTGTAATCTGATGGACGTAGTTGTTGGTTCTGTGCTCCAAGTAAGAGATGCAGTGGGGTTTACAGAGACATTTAGATTCAAAGACCTGTGAGACTCTCGAGTATCTTGCGTTCTGTTTCCACGTTAAGCGTTTAGGTCTCACATCTGTAAATTATGACACTGAGCACCAGTGACTTGTAGAGTCTGTATCTGTCCGAAAATCTGATAGAATTGCTTAAGCATAACTAATTCTGGTTTCTATCTCTGTGGTGCTTGTTCCATCCTTCGACAGGGTTACTCCTAGGTACTTGAACAGCGACACTGAGGCTTTAGTCAAATTTAGTTTGCCAGATGTTCAAAGAACCATAATTAGCTTTGTGCGATGCGCTTCCTTGATACTCTGGTTGAGTTCCCAATCACTGAGATATGACAAGAATTGT
>OX030963.1:7054310-7066810 GCA_943735955.1 Piscicola geometra
TATCTTTGGAATGCGCCAGGTTGAAGCATCCAAGTATGCCATTAGTGTGGATGGTGATGATGATGATGACGACGATGATAGTGGTGATGATGATGACGACGATGTTAGTGATGGTGATGATCCGGGAAGAACTCGGCACAAATTGCCAGCGATGCCACCTCCCGTGATGTTGGCGCATGCCTTTATGAGACCCTGTTGGGTGTGATGATGATGATGATGATGGTGATGATTACGATGATGGTGGTAGTGATGATGGTGGTGTGATGGTGGTGATGATTACAATGGTGGTGATGATGAAGGTAGTGGTGATGATGATGGTTATCTTCTAGTTTTGTTAGAGGAAGCAAGAATAAAATCCTCTAATGACGTTTGCATACAAATATCCCATCGAAAGCTACATGAGCCCAAGCCCACCGACTCATTGTCAACTGATGTAGCACCAATAAAGGCTCTTGAAGGCGAAGAACATGAATTAATGTTCATTGAAGACTTTGATTTAATATAATTAAAAGTATCAGCAATCATCATCATCATCATCATCAGCAAGCACACCTCACCTTCCGCATCAGAGGAAGCAGGCACTCGAGGTAGATGGTGGTTGGAGTGAGGAGCACGTCACCTGTCAAGCAAGCACCTCATCATTACCACACCATCCTCTCTCGACATTACGACATCATCAGTTCAATATTAAGATAATACCGCCTCAACCTAACGACATCAAGACCTCAACATTTGAATCAACAGTTGAAAACGACATTATAATAATGGATCCTGACACAAACAGTTTATCACGCTACTGATTTGAATGCCTTAAACTTGCCTTAACGCCTGTTTCTAGGCCAGGACTCGCGTGAGGTGGTTCATCTCTAATGTTTAATTATTCATTTACATTTGGTACTTCTACGATTTAAGAAGGCAAATAGTGCGGCTTATACATGGGTGCAGAAAACATTGGTCGGTCGTGAGTGCTGAGGAGGAATAAAACCACGACGAGTTCACCTCAAGATAACAACGTGACCCCCTCAACATTACGACATCAACCACTTCAACATTACGACATCAACCACTTCAACATTACGACACCAACACCTCAACATAGCACGCACCCAGGCTGGAGTCTTGGAAGGGGGTGGAGAAGGGGAGGTGCTGCAAGGCTTTCCTCGCCAAGCTGTAGCCGTTGCTGTGCAGGCCGGAAGAAGATAAGCCTGCAGTGGTGGTGATGATGATGATGAGGTGGAGAAGATGATAATAATATATTGGGGATGATAGTAGTTGAAGGCACAACAACAACAACAACAACAGCGGACCAATGAGAACGTCTCCATGGCACACGTGATTGGTTGGCAGCAAACGGCCCCTTTCGACCACGCCCACCGCAAAGCCACCCAAGTCGACCTCTCCTGCGCTGTATACCTCAGGCAGGTGAGAGAGGTGGGAGTCTGCAGGCGTGGTGGGTGGGTGGAGGGTGAGGGAGGAGGGTGGGTGGTGTGGTGAGGGTGGAGTAGTATGGTGTGGTGAAGGTAGGTGAGAGTGGGTTAAGTGCTGGGTGGGTGGGTGGAGTGGTGGGTGGGTGGGTGGAGTGGTGGGTGGGTGGAGTGGTGGGTGGGTGGAGTGGTGGGTGGGTGGGTGGAGTGGTGGGTGGGTGGGTGGAGTGGTGGGTGGGTGGGTGGAGTGGTGGGTGGGTGGAGTGGTGGGTGGGTGGGTGGAGTGGTGGGTGGGTGGGTGAAGTGGTGGGTGGGTGGAGTGGTGGGTGGGTGGAGTGGTGGGTGGGTGGGTGGGTGGGTGGAGTGGTGGGTGGGTGGAGTGGTGGGTGGGTGGGTGGAGTGGTGGGTGGGTGGAGTGTTGGGTGGGTGGAGTGGTGGGTGGGTGGGTGGAGTGGTGGGTGGGTGGAGTGGTGGGTGGGTGGAGTGGTGGGTGGGTGGAGTGGTGGGTGGGTGGAGTGGTGGGTGGGTGGAGTGGTGGGTGGGTGGGTGGAGTGGTGGGTGGGTGGAGTGGTGGGTGGGTGGAGTGGTGGGTGGGTGGGTGGAGTGGTGGGTGGGTGGGTGGAGTGGTGGGTGGGTGGAGTGGTGGGTGGGTGGAGTGGTGGGTGGGTGGGTGGAGTGGTGGGTGGGTGAGTGGAGTGGTGGGTGGGTGGAGAAGTATGGTGTGGGGAGGGTGGGTGGTGTGGAGTAGTGGGTGAGAGTGGGTGGAGTGGTGGGTGGTGTGGAGTAGTGGGTGAGAGTGGGTGGAGTGGTGGGTGGTGTGGAGTAGTGGGTGAGAGTGGGTGGAGTGGTGGGTGGAAAAGGGATGAAGTTGGAGGCTGCACAACTCACCATTGAGAGCACAGCCCGCCCTCAAGCATCCCTCCACCACCCCCTTGAGCACCTCCTCCTCCACTCCCTCCTGCACCCCTCCGTGAGCCAAGTAAATGCTGAAGGTGAGCGCCTCAGCTCCATGACACAGCAAGTCATTGACGCACATCGCCACCTGTTTGGTAGTTGGTGGCGGTGTTGTGGTTGTTGTTGGTGGCGTGGTAGTGGTTGGTGTGATAGTTGATGGTGTAGTAGTTGTTGGTATAGTGATTGTGGTAGTTGCTGTAACAGTTGTTATGGTAGTTTTGAATAATGTACTAGTTGTAGTTGTAGTGGTTGACGAGTAGTTGGATAGAAGAGTGGTGATGGCATGAGGGTTGACAGGTGAAGGAGTGGTGAAGGGTCAGCACACCAGGTCGATGCCGATGCTGTCGTATCTCTCGAGGGCCTGAGCCACCTGTGGGCAGCAGTCGTTGCTCTTCGAAACAAACCACGACAAAAGGCAGCCACGACAACTGGAACTAGAACTTATAAAACTAGAGCTACGAAAACCACAACTAGAACTACTAAAGTTAAAACTGAAACTACTACAAATGTAACTATAATTGATAAAACTACTAGAGCAACTACTGCAACATACGAGAAAAGTCCCTAGAACAAAATAATAAAATAAAGAATAATAACCAAAACCCAGCATCCACAACAACAACATTTACCCTAACAACAACAACAACTACACCAACAACGCCCCTAACAACAACACCAACACCACCAACAACAACAACGCCCCTAACAACAACACCAACAACTACAACACCAACAACAACAAGCAGCACCTTTATCTTGGTGCCGACGCCATCAGTGCCTGACACGAGCAGGGGTTCGGAGAGGTTCAAGCGACTCAAGTCAAACTCCCTCGCCCTCAAACCCCCTGCCTCCACCACCACCCCCTGCCTGCGGGTGCTAGCAGCCAGTGACCTGATTTTAAGCGGGTCAACATGGTGGCTTGGTGGAGGGCTGAAGGGGGGAGTGGAAGCGTGCAGGGCAGGTGTGAAGAGGAGGTTCGAGAAGAGAACTGCAATGGTGGTGATGACGACGACGATTATGACGATGATGATGATAGTTTGACATTAATATGAATACTCAAATATTAAAAAAGGATGGACGATGAATAAGAGCTTACCTCCATCTTGGTAACTGCCTTGCTTCAACACGCCCACTTCATAAGCCACCACTGCTTGCGGTGCTGATGATGCTGATGATGATGAATTGATCTCACTGAGCACCTGTTGGCAATAAGAAAATGTGATTAATGTAGAAGAGATAGCACAACTGAGACAACAACCACAACCACAAAAAGAGCAACAACAACGGCAACCACAACAACAACAACAACAACCACAACAACAAGAGCAGCAACAAGAGCACCTGGCCAGCGAACTCAGCTTGCACCACCAAGAGCATCCCCAGGCCGCAGTTGAAGGTGAGTAGCATCTCCTCGGCTGAGATGTCGCCTTCCTGGAAATAATAATAATAGCAATAATAAAAATAATGAATAATAATAATAACAATGCTAAAACTATGTATAAGGCGCACCCATGTATAGAGCGCACCTTCTATTTAGAGCATGTGAAGCTCAGAAAGTTCAAATAACAACTCGAAAAGAAGCGCCACTTCAGCATTCACTCGATCCCGCATCAATGAAAAAGACCGGGAAGTGAAAAGAACAAGAGGGAGAACAACGATGTTGAACAGTTGCTCCCCTTTAATGCACACACCCACTAAGCACTGCTCATCTGCATTGCTTGCTTTGGCGCTATATTAAACAAACATCATCATCATCGTCATCATCACCATGCTGAAGATGCTGTGGAAGATGGAGGGCACGTTCCAGCGAGAGGCGTCGACACAGGCGTGCAAGCGGTCGCATGGTGCAGCAGCATGCAGCAGAGACGCCAGTCCTCCCCTCAGTCCGCCCTCTTGTATGTGTCCGCATGCCTTTATGAGCCCCTGTCATCATCGTCGTCATCCTCATCATCATCGTCATTTTCATCATCATCATCATCTTCCTTAATTGAACAACTCACTTTCTTCATCAAAGGTAAAAGAGTTTTCACATAGATAGTAGAGGGCGTTAGTAGCTCATCTGAAATTAAAATTTAGTAATAGTAGTAGTAGTGGTAATAGTAGTAGTAGTAGTAGTAGTAGTAGTAGTAGTAGTAGTAGTAGTAGTAGTAGTAGTAGTAGTAGTAGTAGTACCTAGTGGCAGCTGAGATAAAGACTTGATAAGGCGGTTGTAGCCTGTACTATGTAGACCTGAAGACGATAGTCCTATGGTGGTGAGGATGTGTTGTTGTTGTTGTTGATTTTTGGTAGTGAGGATGCTGTGTTGTGGCGTTGTGGTGGTGTTGATTTGGCGTGTGGTATTGATGTGTCATCTTGTTGCAGTGTTGTCAGTAAAGGATTAGTGAAGGCAGGAATGGCTGACTAACGACAATACAACGACGAGTAATATAAGCGTGGCGTGAACCCGAACGAGCCTCAAGACCGCTCAAGACGAAGGAGACAAAGACAACTCACCGATGAGCACATCGCCCACACAGACACTGCTTGAAGGCAGCAAGTGCTCGCGCCCTGCAGCTGCAACCACAAAGGCTGCCACGTCGACGTCGTGTGGCCTGTACACGTCTGGCATCTCTGCTGTTTCGCCCCCTGTGATGGTGGAAGAAGTGGTGATGACGATGGGAGTGAGAAGTGGAGAGATAGTGAGATAAGAGAGGGTGATGGTAGCTTTGAAAGGCAACTCGCAACAGCGGCACTCACCGACCAGGGCACAGCCTGCCTCCTTGCAGCCAACCACAATTCCCGAAACCAGGTCGAAGGCGACAGTGGAGTCTAGCTTGCCAGTGGCCAGGTAGTCGAGCAGGAAGAGTGGTTCTGCCGCCCTGCACACCACTTCATTCACACACGCCGCCACCTGGTTGTGTGTGTGTGTGTGTGTGTGTGTGTGTGTGTGTGTGTGTGTGTGTGTGTGTGTGTGTGTGAAGGAGTCACGAAGACACCTAACCAGGTCAATGCCGATGTTCTTGTAGTTTTTGCCTTTCTGAGCTAGCTGGATGACGGTGGAGGATGAAGGGTGTCAGAATAGGCGATGATGATGATGATGATGATGTCGGTGGGTCATGAAAGGCACGGGGTAATGATGATAGGTGATGAGAGTACGATAAGGATGATAGTAGATAATAATAATAGCGGTTGTGGTTGATACGACGACACACACACACAACCCCCATCCCCCCACACACACACACACACACACACACATACACACACACCTTGATTTTGCTTCCGACACCCTTGGTGGCTGACACGAGAACAGCGTCTTGGAGGCGAGCAGGCAGCAAGTCGAAGATGGCAGCGAACGACCCGATGGCGTTGAGGCAGCCAGGCCTGCAGCTGCTGGTGACCACCTGCTTGATCTCCCGCACAAACCTGTCGCCCTTCTCCACGTCCACGCCTGCTCCCTTGTACGTCAGTCCACTGTCGTTGGGTGGTGTGGTGCGGTGGTTGATGGTTTGGTAGGTGGTGTTGTTATGGTGTGGTGTAAAGGTGTGGGGAATGGATGGTGTGATGAGGTGTAATGATGGAGGAGTGGATGGAACGAACACTACTCTAATGACACATGCACCACTGATGCTTGAGGAGACAAGAGGAAGAGTTGAGAGTTTATTGATTAGAAATGCCTGCACGTCCATATGAAGAGCACACCACACAAGAAACAACCAACCACCAACCCCACAACCTTTTTCCCATTAACCACACCACCCTCTCTTCTACACCCTCCTTCCCAACCAACCAACCACACCCTCCCTCCCAACCAACCAACCACACCCTCCCTCCCAACCAACCAACCACACCCTCCCTCCCAACCAACCAACCACACCCTCCCTCCCAACCAACCAACCACACCCTCCCTCCCTCCCAACCCACCAAGCAACCACACCCTCCCTCCCTCCCTCCCAACCAACCAACCAACCACACCGCCTTCTTCTCACCCTTCCTGCAGCGACCTCCATGCGACATCCCTCCTATAGTGTTTGCCCTCGAAGCACACCACCTCAGCCGCCTGGTTCGCCCTTCTGGAACACTCCCTCAACGAGGCAGCCTTCGCCACCAGCGTCAACACCCTGCCGCCCTTGGTGAAGAGTCGGCCAGTGGCGTCAGTGCTGGTGCCCGAGTGGAAGAGCTGCATGCCTGGTGCCAGCGCCACTGCTGCCGAAAGGTCTGTCGTGTGGTGTGGTGGTGGAGTGGAGGAGGTGTGGTGGTGGAGTGGAGGAGGTGTGGTCGTGGAGTGGAGGAAGTGAGGTGGTGTGGTGGAGTGGAGGAGAGGGGAAGTCGTGTGGTGGTGGAGTGGAGGAGGTGAGGTGGTGTGGTGGTGGAGTGGAGGAGAGGGGAAGTGGTGTGGTGGTGGAGTGGAGGAGGTGAGGTGGTGTGGTGGAGTGGAGGAGGTGTGGTAGTGTGGTGGTGGAGGAGGTGAGGTGGTGTGGAGAAAAGAGGAGGTGGTCACTGAGTAGAAGAGAGCAGTTATATAATACGAAGAAAAGTCAAGGCATCTCAATAATGCTGGATCACATCAAACTAACAAAAGACACCACAACTCAAGACCCCCCTCACCACTCACCACACAAAATCCACCACACAACACAACGCTTCAAGCGACACTGCAACACACTCACCACACATACCATACACAACACGACAGCCAAAAGCACACACAAAAGCAGCACTGACTTGTGATTTCGACGGCCTCCTGAGCGACCTTGAGAGGATATCCCTCGCAGGCCAGCACCACTGCGAGGGCACTGTCGCCACTGAAGGTGACCTCCACCTCCCGCAGGCTGCCACGCACGCAAGCCATCATCACGCTATACAGGTCCGAGGTCAGCAAGGGCATCAGGACCTGCCAGCGTTGGTGATGATGATGATGAAGATTATGTTTATGCTAATAGTGGTGGTGGTAGTGGAGTTGGTAGTGATTATGTTGGAGTGGATGGTGAGGATAATAACCTTCACATGCCCCTCCCCCCACCTGCGTTTCAGGATCTCCAAACCTGCAGTTGAACTCGAGGACTTTGGGTCCATCCTTCGTCAGCATCACTCCAGCGTACAAGACTCCTGAGGTGTGTTCAACTAGTGAGAAGCCACAACCTTCCCCCTCTCCACTCACCCATCCTATCCTCCTCTGCCACCCCCTTAACCCCCTTACCATTTACCCCCTCCACCCACCCTAGCATCTCCTTCACCTTCCACCCACCCACCTACAAACGGCATTACCACCCATCCACCCACCAACCAACTCCTCCTTCCTACCTCCCACTCACCCACCCACCAACCAACCAACTCCTCCTTCCTACCACCCACCCACCCACCAACCAACTCTTCCTTCCTACCACCCACCTACCCACCCACCAACCAACTCTTCCTTCCTACCACCCATCCACCCACCCACCAACCAACTCTTCCTTCCTACCACCCACCTACCCACCCACCAACCAACTCCTCCTTCACCTTCCTACCACCCACCCACTCACCCACCCACCAACCAACTCCTCCTTCCTACCACCCATCCACCCACCCACCAACCAACTCTTGCTTCCTACCACCCACCTACCCACCCACCAACCAACTCTTCCTTCCTACCACCCACCAACCAACTCCTCCTTCCTACCACCCACCCACCCACCCACCAACCAACTCTTCCTTCCTACCACCCACCCACCCACCAACCAACTCTTCCTTCCTACCACCCACTTACCCACCCACCAACCAACTCCTCCTTCACCTTCCTACCACCCACCCACTCACCCACCCACCTACAAACGGCCTGCCCATCTCCTTCAACACATGCACAGTCTTCTTGATCACATCCTCCTCAACCGTCTTCAGTGTCGAGGCAGACACCTGGCGACGAAAGTTTAAACCATTCCTTTAGTTGTAGTTTCTAACGCCCAAATGGTGAGTCACCTTCAAGAATTCCTCCACTGAACCATTGCAACACGCACAATTAATCCCTTCAAACCCCCCCCCCCTACTTCCAAACCCCCAATCACACCATCTCCCCATCCTACCCCTCTTCATATTCTCCCATAAGCACCAAGGCACCTCCAGGCGTCACAACCAAGCTAACTGAAACATCACAAACACCACCACTACATCCCATTACCACCACCACCATCCTAGCCCATCCCACCACCATCATACCATCACCACCACAACAACCCCCACCACAACCACCACCACAACAACCACCACCACCACAACAACCACCCCCACCACAACCAACCCCACCACCACAACCACCTACACAACAAAAACCACAACGACAACAACCACTACAAGCACCACCACAACAACCACCACCACAACAACCACAACAACAACCACCACCACCACCACCACAACCGCCCACAACAACGACACACCTTCTTGACAGGACAGAAGGCGCCCATGCCACCGGTGTTGGGACCAGTGTCTCCCTCGCCCACCCTCTTGTGGTCCTGACAGGCGGGCATCATGCAGGTGTTCAAGCCATCCGAGAAGGCAAGGCACTGGTCGGTCGGTCGGGTGGGTGGCGTGGTGAGTGGGTGGTGTGGTGAGTGAGTGGGTGGTGTGGAGGAAATGGTGGTTGGTGTGGTGGTATGATGGTGAAGAATTATATGTGGTTGGATGATGGTGGAGATGGGTGAGTGGTGAGATGTGGTTTGGGTGGATGATGGTAGGATGGTGTAATGGAATGGATGGTATGGTGGGATGGGTGGTGGTGGTCAGGTGGGTGGTGAGATGTAGGGGGATAGTGGTAGCATGGTGATAGTTGGTGTGGTGGATGGATTTTGGGGTAGCGGCGTGATGCATGGGTGGTGTAATGTGGTGTGACAAGTGGCGGGATGAAGATATGTGATGAATGGTGCCTGCGCTGGTGTTGTAAAAGATGATGTATGCTGGTGTGGCAAAAGATGATGTATGCTGGTGTGGCAAAAGATGATGTATGCTGGTGTGGCAAAAGATGATGTATGCTGGTGTGGCAAAAGATGATGTATGCTGGTGTGGCAAAAGATGATGTATGCTGGTGTGGCAAAAGATGATGTATGCTGGTGTGGCAAAAGATGATGTATGCTGGTGTGGCAAAAGATGATGTATGCTGGTGTGGTGAAAGATGATGTATGCTGGTGTGGTGAAAGATGATGTATGCTGGTGTGGTGAAAGATGGATGGGTGAAAAGAGAATGTGGTAGAGGAAGAGGGTTAGACTCATTGGACAAGTGCCTCCTCACTGAAATCTCCTCGCCCTCCAGCAGTTCTTCCACCACCACCGTACTGCCCGCATCCCCATATGCCCTGTCCTGTCGTGAATAGCACGTGAATGTGGAGATGTTGGTGCATTGCATGGTGAATGCAGTGCATGGGTGTGCATTGCATGTCATCATCACAGCAATTGAGAGCACCAAACCTTGAGCATTGCTGCGACCGCCTCACAAGCCTTCTCCACTCCTGCAGCCACCACCACTCCCTTGCCCCCTGCCAAGCCACTTGCCTTCACCACCCACGCCTTGAAGTCAGCCCTGTGGTGATGAAGACGCAGTAATGATGATGATCATGCTGGTGCAGAAAGCATACTCTCGGATGTAGTTGCAGGCAAGTGTGCAGTCATCGAAGGAGCTCCATCTCGCCGTAGGAATGCCGTGTCTGTGCGAGTGGAAGCACTTGCATCACACACACACACAGACACACACACACACACACATACATACACACACAACCACACACACATACATACACACACACAATAACATATTAAACTACGACCCAATCCTATGAAGATTTTACTTTTGCATGAGTTGTTTGGAGAAGGCTTTACTGCACTCGATCTCGGCGGCCTCTTTGGATGGTCCGAAACACGCAATGCCTGCAGGAAAAAACTGCTGTCAAGGCAACTTATTGAAGGAGTCACTGCAAACATCATTGAACAATGGCACAAACCAGCTGCAGTGAACAGGTCGGAAAGTCCCCTCGCCAGGTAGGCTTCAGGCCCGATGATCGAGAGACTGATTTGGTGGTCACGAGCCCATGCCACTATGACTGCCTCCTCACTTGAAGGTATGTCTGTGGTGGCAGACATTCGTGGGAGCACTATTCCCTGCAAACATCAACAACCTCTTGCGTAAAAATGAATTTGCACTTGGAATTGAACACCCGCACAGAGAAGCAAAACTCGTTTAAAAGAAACATACGAACTAAAAAGATTAGTGACCAACATGATGGATAAGCATTTAAGCTTAAAGCATTCAAACTTGAGATAGCAAAGAGTGGAAAGCATGCCACAATTGAAGGCTAACCTGCCTTGCACACCTTTCCGCCTGCAAGCAATGTCCCCGCATTGCCTGGGTAGACGAACACCCTTCCCACGTTGGGCGACTCGTTTAGTTTCCACGCTAGCGCATCTTCGCGTCCTCCATTTCCCAATAATAACACATAAGCCATTTAACGTTTTTTGGTTTAATTATTAAAAATGACTTGAGCTGCAAGGAATTACAGGTTTCAAAATTTTTCGCAAAAGAACATGCGCTTAAGAGTTGAAAGTCCGTGTTCTTTCTCGTATTTACGAACTAAGAGTAAAAGTATCTTATGTAGTTGTTTAAAGAAAACCACTAAAATTATAGTTAATAGGTATAGGTTTAAAAAAATAAAATGTTGATAGCAATAATTCAACTTGAAATTTTATTTAAATAACATTTATCGCCATTTGCAACTTTTGCATTTGAATAACGAAAGATTTTGATGCATTTGGAACTTGTTGGTTGAAACGGGGAATTGATGTCGATTAACAGCCTTCATTAGCTTGTTTTCAGAAATTGGGATTTCTAAAAACGGTTTAACGGCACTTTGTGAGCTCTAGAAAAATGTGTTTCATTACAACCACCTCTGAGGCATTCTTGCGTGAATAAACGTTGGCCAATCAAACTACTCTCTAATATATACATTCATAAATTGTATGAACGGGGTGATACATTCAGAGTGAGATCCGGAAATCGCGTTGAGGCTTGCAGAAAAAGTGCTGGATGGACATGGTGAAAGAGTGGACGTCTCTTCCCTTGAGCAGTCTTCTCAACGCTGCTAACAACAGAACTGAATGGCGGACTATTATGTGTCTTCTTCCTTATTTTCCCCCTTACGACTAACTCAGTCATGGCCATGATGAGCCCATCTGTAATGCTTATGTTGTTGTTTATGTAAACAGTTTCGACTTAGAGTATACACCGTAAACTTTAAATAATTTTAAATTATTAAAATTAATTTTAAATTATTAAAATTATTTTTACTGGAATTTTATTACAATCTACATTGGTGAAAATTCAAATAAAAAAGGTTTTGAAGTTTTATTAAAAATTTAGTATCTTTTTTTTGAATGACGCCGGTTGCTACGTAATTTCTTCAGTTAGATATTTAAAATGAATAGAATTGTTCGATTTGTCCGATTTTTCACTAAATGCTGCAGAGGGAGTCCTGAGGAGGAGGAGGAGGAGAAGGAGATTCATCTTCATACCACGCCACAACCATCATCAATATCATCGTCACCGTCCAAATCCTTATCATCACCGCCACCATCATCGATATCATCAGGACCAACACAATCATTATCATCACCGCCACCATCATCGATATCATTATCATCACCGCCACCATCATCGATATCATTATCACCACCACCACCATCAGCTGTATCATCATCAGCACCACCACCACCACCATCAGCTGTATCATCATCAGCACCACCACCACCACCATCAGCTGTATCATCATCAGCACCACCACCATCATCAGCTGTATCATCATCAGCACCACCACCACCATCATCAGCTGTATCATCATCAGCACCACCACCACCATCATCAGCTGTATCAACATCAGCACCACCACCACCATCATCAGCTGTATCAACATCAGTGCCACCATCATCAGCTGTATCATCATCACCACCACCACCATCAGCAGCATCAACATCAACGCCACCACCACCATCATCAGCTGCTTCAACATCTCTTGCTGCACCATCGCTCTCACGAAAATCTCTGTTCCAGAGAATGGCAGAACGACTACAAAGGAAAACGAGGGTGGTGCAGCAAGAAGCCCAGGCGTCAACATCAAAACTAAG
>OX030963.1:7069310-7081810 GCA_943735955.1 Piscicola geometra
TGCTGTGAGGGTGGAGACTGCTGTGAGACAAGGTGTGTCTTTCGTATTCTTATTTGGAATAGTTGTGTTTAATCTCCTATTAGTGAATGGTAAACATTTACTTAAACCTACCCCCTCCAACCCAACCACTCCAACCCAACCACTCCAACCCAACCACTCCAACCAACCACTCCAACCCAACCACTCCAACCCAACTACTCCAACCAGACAAACCAACTAACTCATTCTCTTAACACAACTACCACACTACCTAGACCACACCATTCATACCACCACACACACATACACACACACACACACAAACACACACACACACACACACACACACACACACACACACACACACACACACACACACACACACACACACACACACACACACACACACACACACACACACACACACACACACACACACACACACACACACACACACACACACACACACACACACACACACACCAGGTGAAGGGTCATTCTTTCGAGGGGCGCATCGACGCAGAAGACCCGAAGCAGCAGTTCATGCCAGGCGCCGGCAAGGTGCTGTACCTGAACCTGCCTGCCGATGAAGATGATGCTGTGAGGGTGGAGGCTGCTGTGAGACAAGGTGTGTCTTCCGTATTCTTATTTGGAATAGTTGTGTTTAATCTCCTAGTAGTGAGTGGTAAACATTTACTAAAACCTACCCCCTCCAACCCAACCCATTCACTCCAACCCAACCACTCCAACCCAACCACTCCAATCCAACCCCTCCAACCCAACCACTCCAACCTAACCACTCCAACCCAACCACTCCAACCCAACCACTCCAACCAACCACTCCAACCCAACCACTCCAACCCAATCACTCCAACCAATCACTCCAACCCAACCACTCCAACCCAACCACTCCAACCAACCACTCCAACCAATCACTTTAACGCAACCACTCCAACTCAACCACTCTAACCTAACCACTCCAACCCAACCACTCCAACCCAACCACTCCAACTCAACCACTCCAACTCAACCACTCCAACCCAACCACTCCAACCCAACCACTCCAACCCAACCACTCCAAACCCAATCACTCCAACTCAACCACTCCAACTCAACCACTCCAACCCAACCACTTCAACCCAACCACTCCAACCCAACCACTCCAACACACCCACTCCAACCCAACCACTCCAACCCAACCACTCCAACCAACCACTCTAACCCAACCACTCCAACCAACCCACTCCAACTCAACCACTACAACCCAATCACTCCAACCCAACCACTCCAACCCACCCACTCCAACTCCAACCCAACCACTTCAACCTAACCACTCCAACCCAACCACTCCAACCCAACCATTGCGACTCAACCACTCCAACCCAACCACTCCAACCCAACCATTGCGACTCAACCACTCCAACCCAACCACTCCAACCCAACCAATCCAACACACCCACTCCAACCCAACCACTCCAACCCAACCACTCCAACCCAACCACTCCAACCCACCCACTCCAACTCCAACCCAACCACTTCAACCTAACCACTCCAACCCAACCACTCCAACTCAACCACTCCAACCCAACCACTCCAACCCAACCACTCCAACCCAACCACTCCAACCCAACCACTGCGACTCAACCACTCCAACTCAACCACTACAACCCAACCACTCCAACCCAACCACTCCAACCCACCCACTCCAACTCCAACCCAACCACTTCAACCTAACCACTCCAACCCAACCACTCCAACTCAACCACTCCAACCCAACCACTCCAACCCAACCACTCCAACCCAACCACTCCAACCCAACCACTGCGACTCAACCACTCCAACTCAACCACTTCGACCCACATAGCCATTTCACCTTTCATTTTTCTTGTTGTGACATTTTGTATGTGCCTATTCGACGGTGATGAAGATGATGATGAAACTTTTTCACCAGACAAACCAACTAACTCATTCTCTCAACACATCTACTACACTAACTAGACCACACCATTCATACCACTACACACACACACACACACACACACACACACACACACACACACACACACACACACACACACACACACACACACACACACACACACACACACACACACACACACACACACACACACACACACACACACACACACCTACACACCTACACACACACACACACACCTACACACACACACACACACACACACACACACACCAGGTGAAGGGCCATTCTTTCAAGGGGCGCATCTACGCAGAAGACCCGAAGCAGCAGTTCATGCCAGGGGCCGGCAAGGTGCTGTACCTGAGCCCGCCTGCCGAGGAAGATGGTGCTGTGAGGGTGGAGACTGCTGTGAGACAAGGTGTGTCTTTCGTATTCTTATTTGGAATAGTTGTGTTTAATCTCCTAGTAGTGAGTGGTAAACATTTACTAAAACCTACCCCCTCCAACCTAATTACTCCAACCAACCACTCCAACCCAACCCATTCACTCCAACCCAACCACTCCAACCCAACCCCTCCAACCCAACCCCTTCAACCCAACCACTCTAACCCAACCCCTCCAACCAATCACTCCAACCCAACCACTCCAACCCAATCACTCCAACTCAACCACTCTAACCCAACCACTCCAACCAACCACTCCAACCCAACCAATACTTACTCCGAACAACAACAAAAACAGAATCTACAACAACAACAGGTGGCGCTTTTGAGGTCCTCTTCGTGCAGAAATGGGGGAGTCTCCAGTCCCCCCTTCCCCTCCAACCACCACCTCCCAGTCCCCCCTTCCCCTCCAACCACCAACTCCCATTCCCTTCTTCCCCCCCAACCACCACCACTCAGTACCCCCCTTCCCCCCCAACCACCACCTCCCAGTCCCCCTTTTCTCTCCAACTTTGAGGTCTTCTTCGTGCAGAAATAGGGGAGTCTCCAGTCCCCTGTTCCCCCCAACCACCACCTCCCAGTCTCCCTTTCCCCTCCAACTTTGAGGTCCTCTTCGTGCAGAAATAGGGAAGTCTCCAGTCCCCCTTTCCCCCCAACCACCACCTCCCAGTCTCTCTTTCCCCTCCAACTTTGAAGTCCTCTTCGTGCAGAAATGGGGAAGTCTCCAGTCCCCCCTTCCCCCCAACCACCACCTCCCAGTCTCTCTTTCCCCTCCAACTTTGAGGTCCTCTTCGTGCAGAAATAGAGGAGTCTCCAGTCCCTCCTTCCCCCCAACCACCACCTCCCAGTCTCTCTTTCCCCTCCAACTTTGAGGTCCTCTTCCTGCAGAAATAGGGGAGTCTCCAGTCCCCCCTTCCCCCCAACCACCACATCCCAGTCCCCCCTTCCCCTCCAACCACCACCACCACCCAGTCTCCCCTTCCCCTCCAACCACCACCACTCAGTCCCCCCTTCCCCCCCAACCACCACCTCCTTGTTCCCCCTTCCCCTCCAACCACCACCACCACCCAGTCCCCCTTTCCCCCCCAACCACCACCTCCCTGTCCCCCCTTCCCCTCCAACCACCACCTCCCTGTCCCCCCTTCCCCCCCAATCACCACCACCCAGTCCCCCCTTCTCCCCCAACCACTACCTCCCAGTCCCCCCTTCCCCTCCAACCACCACCTTTCAGTCCCCCCTTCCCCTCCAACCACCACCTCCCTGTCCCCCTTTCCCCCCCAACCACCACCACCCAGTCCCCCCTTCCCCCCTAACCACCACCTCCCAGTCCCCCCTTCCCCTCCAACCACCACCTCCCTGTCCTCCCTTCCCCTCCAACCACCACCTTCCAGCCCCCCCTTCCCCTTCACTGAAGCAGTGGTTCCAGAGAGACTTTCCTTCTTCAGCGAGATCTTGGTCACCTTTTTGAGTGCTTGCTGCGACGGCTCACCGCCACTGCTTTTCTTTTCGGCTTTGCCACTTTTTTCGGCATCACCACGATCTTTTTGACTACCACTTTCACCAACGTTTTCTCCATCACCCTCATCATCTTCTCCAACTACCTATCTTTCACTACCACTCTTCTCACCACCCTTCTCACCACCCGAACCCCCCCACCACGATTGATCCTCCTGCCCTCCAACTCCTCAACAGCACTTCCCACCATCTAACTGCTCGACGACGACTTCACCTTCTTCTGCCACGAAGAAACCAACGAGGAAACCTTAGAGTTTGTCGACTGTGTTGGCTTGGCGTGGTGGCTTTTGTTGTAGTTGTAGTGCTTGTGGTGGAGTTGGGATGCGTTGTTGCCATGGGGACCGTTGTTCATGTTGGTTTTTTCATTATTTACATGGTTTTTTCTGTTGTAGTGCATTCTTGTAGATGCAGTTTTGCCATGGTAACTCTGGTTCCAATGACATTCACCACTACCATCACCTGCATGATACTCTTGATTGGCATGGTGTTCTTGCCTGCATTGGTGGTGGGATGCTTCCTTTGCATGCTGACTCTTCTTCAGTTTCCCTTCGTTTTCTGCAGACTTCTCTTAGTCGAATAACATCCACCCTTTGTGCATTCTCCACCATTTCTGTCTCATGGTGGAGACTGCAGAAAGGGGGAGACTGCAGGTGATGGTAGTGGTCTGTCCAGAGATGAGTTGTTGTCTCTTGGGCTGTCTTGCAGAGTCTGCACAGGTCCTCTTGGCTTAGACCAATTCTACATTGGTAGGCTCTGAGCGCCGGGTGGTGCCCAGTACGGAACCTGCTCAAGTTGGTGCGTGCAAGTTTGGTGAGCTCCTTCTCAGCTTTCTTGAGCCTGCCTTTGTATATGCTATTCAGTCTGTCGTTACTGAAGTGGTTTTCTTGAGGTCTATGGCTTGTGAGTGCTTGGCAGATCCCTGTTCTTGATAAGTCTTGGTTCAGTGGGGTTAGCTGTGTCCTGCTTCCTGTAGCTGCTTCTGCATCAGCCTCATCGTTTCCGACCAGATAGCAGTGGTCTGGCACCCAGATGAAGAGAACCTTTTTGTTCAGGTTGGCACACTGTGCAGTTAGCTCTGAAATTCAATGGGAGGAGAGAGAGTTGGATGCCATTAGCGAGAGAAGCGGTTTGCAATCGCACACAATCTTTGCCACGCTCCAGTCTTCTTTCTCACTCAACCATTTCAGAGCCCCCTCAACCGCAATTCTTTCAGTGTCCATTGGGTTACTTTTGTACCCTGTGGGCTTGTTCCAGATAACTACTTTCTTATATCTTTGGTACACCACCACCGCAGCACCACCGTGCTTTGTCACCCTTGCACCGAGCCGTCAGTGAAGATGGTAAAGTCAGCTTCCCCTTTCTGGGCGATGGCATCTTTGGCTGCTTCCAGTTGCATGTGGTCATGGTCGTGCTTGCTGGATTTGGAGTAGCTGATGTTGAGAGGGAAGTTGAACCAAGGCGGGTTGGGCTCGTATACCACTTCGTGCAGTGGTACGGAACCTGCTCAGGTTGGTGCGAGCAAGTTTGGTGAGCTCCTTCTCAGCTTTCTTGAGCCTGCCTTTGGATATGCTAATCAGTCTGTTGTTACTGAAGTGGTTTTTTTGAGGTCTATGGCTTGTGAGTGCTTGGCAGATCCCTGTTCTTGATAAGTCTTGGTTGAGCGGGGTTAGCTGTGTCCTGCGTCCTGTAGCTGCTTCTGCATCAGCCTCATCGTTTCCGACCAGATAGCAGTGGTCTGGCACCCAGATGAAGAGAACCTTTTTGTTCAGGTTGGCACACTGTGCAGTTAGCTCTGAAATTTGATGGGAGGAGAGAGAGTTGGATGCCATTAAGGAGAGAAGCGGTTTGCAATCGCACACAATCTTTGCCACGCTCCAGTCTTCTTTCTCACTCAACCATTTCAGAGCCCTCTCAACCGCAATTCTTTCAGTGTCCATTGGGTTACTTTTGTATCCTGTGGGCTTGTTCCAGGTAACTACTTTCTGATCCCTTTGGTACACCACCACCGCAGCACCACCGTGCTTTGTCACCCTTGCACCGAGCCGTCAGTGAAGATGGTAAAATCAGCTTTCCCTTTCTGGGTGATGGCACCTTTGGCTGCTTCCAGTTGCATGAGGTCATGGTCGTGCTTGCTGGATTTTGAGTAGCTGATGTTGAGAGGGAAGTTGAACCAAGGCGGCTTTGGCTCGTAAACCGCTTCGTGCAGTGGGTCTTCTGGTAGAAGTGCCTTTGCTTGGTGAAGGAATTTGGCGCTCTATCTGTTTTTTTTCAGCTTCTTGGTTACATGTTTCTCTGAAAGTGACTTCCCATGTCGTTGGAATCAGAGTTACCATGGCAAAATGCATCTACAAGAATGCACTACAACCGAAAACACCATGTAAATAATCAATCAATCAATCAATCACTTATAATTTGTATAGCGCCCTTTACTAAGTGAACAAAAGCGCTCAGCTATCACGTCCCAAACAAGTACGTCTTCAGGCCTAGTTGAAGTTAAAGAAGAAGGTAAAGAATTCCATAAAAGAGGACCACAGTAAGAAAAAGAACGTTTAGCAAAAGAGTGTTTAACTGGAAAACGAAAAGAACGATTAAAGGTAGATGATCTTAGACCAGATTTAGGGGGTTGTTTAATTAGATTTTTAAGATAAATTGGAGCATTACAGTTATGAATTTTAAACATATTTAGGCATATTTTAAAAGTCACTCTAGATCTCAAAAGTAACCAATGTAACAAACGAAGATAAAGAGAAATGTGAGAAAACTTAGGAGCACGAGCAACAAGACGAGCAGCACAATTAAAGGTTTTATTTGGAGGAGCTAAAGTAGTATCAGGGAGACCATAGTAAAGAGAGTTGCAATAATCAATCCTGGAGAGAACTAGAGAAGATACAAGAATAGATTTTTAAGATAAATTGGAGCATTACAGTTATGAATTTTAAACATATTTAGGCATATTTTAAAAGTCACTCAAGATCTCAAAGGTAACCAATGTAACAAACGAAGATAAGGAGAAATGTGAGAAAACTTAGGAGCACGAGCAACAAGACGAGCAGCACAATTAAAGGTTTTATTTGGAGGAGCTAAAGTAGTATCAGGGAGACCATAGTAAAGAGAGTTGCAATAATCAATCCTGGAGAGAACTAGAGAAGATACAAGAATAGATTTTTAAGATAAATTGGAGCATTACAGTTATGAATTTTAAACATATTTAGGCATATTTTAAAAGTCACTCTAGATCTCAAAGGTAACCAATGTAACAAACGAAGATAAGGAGAAATGTGAGAAAACTTAGGAACACGAGCAACAAGACGAGCAGCACAATTAAAGGTTTCATTTGGAGGAGCTAAAGTAGTATCAGGGAGACCATAGTAAAGAGAGTTGCAATAATCAATCTTGGAGAGAACTAGAGAAGATACAAGAATAGATTTTTAAGATAAATTGGAGCATTACAGTTATGAATTTTAAACATATTTAGGCATATTTTAAAAGTCACTCTAGATCTCAAAGGTAACCAATGTAACAAACGAAGATAAGGAGAAATGTGAGAAAACTTAGGAACACGAGCAACAAGACGAGCAGCACAATTAAAGGTTTCATTTGGAGGAGCTAAAGTAGTATCAGGGAGACCATAGTAAAGAGAGTTGCAATAATCAATCTTGGAGAGAACTAGAGAAGATACAAGAATAGATTTTAAAGATAAATTGGAGCATTACAGTTATGAATTTTAAACATATTTAGGCATATTTTAAAAGTCACTCAAGATCTCAAAGGTAACCAATGTAACAAACGAAGATAAGGAGAAATGTGAGAAAACTTAGGAGCACGAGCAACAAGACGAGCAGCACAATTAAAGGTTTTATTTGGAGGAGCTAAAGTAGTATCAGGGAGACCATAGTAAAGAGAGTTGCAATAATCAATCCTGGAGAGAACTAGAGAAGATACAAGAAGTTGCAAGGTAGGATCATCGAGAAAAGGAAGAAGCTGTTTAATACGACGAATGTGGAAATAACAAGATTAAGAGACAGATAGAATTTGAGGAGCTAAAGACAAGTTAGAATCGAAAATAAAACCAAGGCTACGAATGGAAGATGAAGGGTTTAGAGAGAGTGAAGAGGGGGGGGGCAAAACTAAAGAAGGAAGAGATAGTAAAGACTTTGATTTTTTATTGAAATATATGAGTTCAAAGTTGTCCGGATTGAGTTTGAGAAACATAGAAGAAGCCCAAGAGATTATAGATTGAAGACAGAGAGTTATTTTATTAACAGTAAGGTCAAGAGAAGAGTCAGTGAAAGATGAATAAATATAGGAGTCGTGAAAAATGAAAAAACCAGCATGAACAACGGTCCCCATGGCAAAAACGCATCCCAACTCCACCACATGCACTACAACTCCAACAAAAGCCACCACGCCAAGCCCACGCAGTCGACCAACTCTAAGGTTTGCTCGTTGGTTTCTTCGTGGCACGAGAAGGCTAATTTGTCGTCGATCAGTTCGATGGTGGGAAGTGCTGTTAAGGAGTTGGAGGGGAGGAGAGGCAGTCGTGGTGGAGGTGGTTCGGGTGGTGGTTCGGGTGGTGAGAAGGGTGGTGGTGCAGGAAAGGTAGTTGGAGAAGGTGATAAGGGTAAATGGAGGAAACGTTGGTGAAAGTGGTGGTCATAAAGATCGTGTTGCTGCCGAAAAAGTGCCAAAGCCGAAAAGAACAGCAGTCAGCAAGCATCAAACTGGTGACCAAGATTTTCCTGAAGAAGGAAAGTCTCTCTGGCACCACGGCTTCAGTGAAAACCCTCCAACTCAACCACTCCAACCCAACCACTCCAACCCAACCACTCCAACCCAACCACTCCAACCAACCCACTCCAACCCAACCAGTCCAACCAACCCACTCCAACCCAAACACTCCAACCCAACCACTCCAACCAATCACTCCAACCCAACCACTCCAACCCAACCCAACCCCTCCAACCAAACCACTCCAACCCAACCATTCCAACCCAACCATCCCTACTCAACCACTCCAACTCAATCACTCCAACCCAACCACTTCAACCCAACCACTCCAACCCAACCACTCCAACCCAACCACTCCAACCCAACCACCCCAACTCAACCACTCAAACTCAACCACTCCAACCCAACCACTCCAACCCAACCACTCCAACTCAAATACCCTAACCTAACCACTCTAACCCAACCACTCCAACCCAACCACTCCAACCAACTCACTCCAATCCAACCACTCCAACCCAACCACTCCAATCCAACCACTCCAACCCAACCACTCCAACCAACCCCTCCAACCCAAACACTCCAACCCAACCACTCCAACCAATCACTCCAACCCAACCCCTCCAACCAACCCACTCCAACCCAACCACTCCAACCAGAACCCCTTTCTTCCACAACCACCACCTCCCAGTCCCCCCTTCCCTCCCAACCACCACCTCCCTGTCCTCCTTTCCCCCCCAACCACCACATCCCAGTCTCCCTTTCCCCTCCAACTTTGAAGTCCTCTTCGTGCAGAAATGGGGAAGTCTCCAGTCCCCCCTTCCCCCCAACCACCACCTCCCAGTCTCCCTTTCCTCTCCAACTTTGAGGTCTTCTTCGTGCAGAAATGGGGAAGTCTCCAGTCCCCCCTTCCCCCCAACCACCACCTCCCAGTCTCCCTTTCCCCTCCAACTTTGAGGTCCTCTTCGTGCAGAAATGGGGAAGTCTCCAGTCTCCCCTTCCCCTCCAACCACCACCTCCCAGTCTCCCTTTCCTCTCCAACTTTGAGGTCTTCTTCGTGCAGAAATGGGGAAGTCTCCAGTCCCCCCTTCCCCCCAACCACCACCTCCCAGTCTCCCTTTCCCCTCCAACTTTGAGGTCCTCTTTGTGCAGAAATGGGGAAGTCTCCAGTCTCCCCTTCCCTTCCAACCACCACCTCCCAGTCTCCCTTTCCTCTCCAACTTTGAAGTTCTCTTCGTGCAGAAACGGGGGAGTCTCCAGTCCCCCCTTCCCCCCCAACCACCACCACCCAGTCCCCCCTTCCCCCCAACCACCATCACCTCCCAGTCCCACCTTTCCCCCCAGCCACCACCACCCAGTCCCACCTTTCCACAACCATCTCCAACAAAAAGACTTACACCACTTCCACCCACACACAAAAAAGTCCCTGCATCACCTCCACCAGCCTCCAGCAGACCCCAACCACACGAAGCCACCACCACATCTGACACAGCATCATCACAACTCTCCTTGCAAGTCTTCAGGAAGAGAGTTGATGGGAGTTGAAGGATGCCTGAAAAAGCAGACAGAGTGAAGGAGAGCAAGCGATGGTATGTTAATTATGAAATATATGGAAACGACTAAGGAGGAAGGAGCATGAGGGGAAACAATAAAGGATTTAACAATAATGTCAGGGCTAAAAATTCCCTAAAAACTCAGACGATGAAGGGTTTTCAAAATGATAGAAAGAGCAGAAGAGAAAAAAGTAGGAGAGATTGTGAAAGGGGAAAGAGTGAAAAAAATAATAATGGAGAAAGAACTATTGACAACAGCAACAACTTTGCTTCTAAGCATAGAAAATACAACAAGTTTGAAGACAGTGGTGTGAGGAATGCCAGATTGTATAATTGCATGGACGAAAAGTGACAATATGGCTGTAACAGAGATGTTGAGAAGCACCATTCACTGGCTTTAACTGCATTCTATAATTTCATTTTTGTTGAATTAATTTTATAAATGAATTGTTATAGAAATTTAGTTTTTTTTGTTGATATTTTAATAAATTGCGTTTTAGTTCAACTTTTTAAAAGTTAACCTAGGGAAGAAAGTTACCATTAAATTAAATTAAAACGATGATATGTATTGTTATATATATATTTTGAGTAATACTAATATATTTGGAATGGTATGCGTTTAAATCAACCATACTTTAAGTCTACCATACGAGGAATTTACCTCAATAATTTTATTATTATTTTATTTTTACGAATAGGAAACACTACAAAAAACGAAATTAATTTTTTTTAAATTGAATTTTTTTTTCTTTTTTTTTACGCCACTTTAAATTTAAACATTGGAATGTACCATACAGGGATTCTACCGTTTAATAAAAACATGAGAAGAAATCGTTAAATTTCAATAAAAAAATTTTTTTTTCACACAATTAACATATAGTATATATTAATGGAATTTATTTGTTTTAAATGAGAAATAAAAAAATCTCGATTTTTTTAGCAACATTAAAAGAAAAAAGTTTAATAAATGTGAAAAAAATGTCAAAAATTAAATACGAACAGAAAACACTACAAATAAGTGTAATCAATTTTTAAAATATTGAATTTATTTTTTTAGTATTTTTAAACGCACTTTGAAATTTCAACTTTGGATTCTACCGTTTAATAAAACGTGAGATAAAATCGTTAAATTTCAATAAAATTTGTTTTTTTTTCACACAATCAACATATAATATATATGAATGGAATTTATTTGTTTAAAATAAAAAATTCTCGATTTTCTAGCAACATAAAAAGAAAAAACTTTAATGAATGTGACAAAAATGTCAAAAATTAAATACGAATAGGATACACTCCAAATAAGTGTAATCAATGAAAAAAATATTGAATTTATTTTTTTTTTCTCTTTTTTTACGCACTTTGAAATTTCAACTTTGGATTCTACCGTTTAATAAAAGCGTGAAATAAATCGTTAAATTTCAATAAAATCAAAATATAAAATATATGAATGGAATTTATTTGTTTAAAATAAGAAATAAAAAATTCTCACTTTTTTAGCAACATAAAAAAAAAACTCAAATACTCATCCACCTACTCTTCTTTTTATATTTATGGATTTAAAGTAATAATATATATATATATATAAATTAAATTTCTGATTTTTCAATTTTTGCAAGCAGACGATCAGAATGCTTTTAAGAAAATATCGGTACATTTTTTGCAAGCAGATAGATTTACTTTTTTTATATAAATCATTTATATTGTGATTGTGCTTCTTATTTTGCATGGGCAATATTCATAGGGGGGTATTGAGCTCCACTTCAATATCGATCCTTTCAATTTTTTAGATGAACCAAAGTTAATAAATTTCAAAAGACTTCGAACATTTATTAAAGTTTTGGTTAAATCAAACTACAAGTTTTATTTCGCATAACTGCCAAAAAGAAATGCTGATGCTTTTAGCTTATTCTATCGTTAGAAACATAGTGTGCACTGTTAATGACGAATCAAGCCAGTTTGGTGTTGTGGTGACGGCACACAAAACTGCAATGGGTTAGAGCAGGAATCGATAGGCATTCGTTTTTTTGATTAAGCTCTGAATGTTAATGAACAGTTTATTGGTTTATTCAGCCCGCCAGACACGATCGGAAAAACATTATCTGCTGTAGTAAAAGATGTTCTGATCAGAATTATGCTACCTATAGAAAAACTAAGAGCTCAGACTTATGACGGTGCTGCTAACATGAACGGCCGATATAATGGTTGTCAGGCTATTATCAGCAGTGAGCATCCGCTTGCATTGTTTTTCCACTGTTCTGCACACTGTGCAAATTTTGTTGCCGTAAATCCCTTTGTGAGCAATTCACTTCAGTTTGTTCAAGAGTTAGGTTCTTTTTACACTCGTTC
>OX030963.1:7084310-7114310 GCA_943735955.1 Piscicola geometra
CATCACCTCCACAACACAAAGAACCCTCATCTCCACTGCCACAAGAGCCTCTCCCTACCAACTTCACCTGGCAATCGAACACCCACTTCACAGTGCTGAACTCCCATTCACAACAGGCGAAAGATGTCTTAAGCAACATCCGAGCCATCGGATCTCTACTCTGTCCACCCGGCTCTCAAGGGATCACCTTATATAAGTGAGTAAGTCAACGGAATCTGTGCATTACAAATTGAACACTTCGTTTGAACATATTTGTATAATTTAAATGATTTTAATCATGAGGGTAATAATCACTTCATTTCAATACAAAATACCTAAAAGTAATTTATAATCTTTTTCTTTTCAGATACACCAGGAAGGATGGCGACAAGGACAAATAAAAGGATGGAAGTGATGGTGCTGACAACCAAGACAATGGCATTCTGAGCACTCTTCTGGAGGTCTTGAGGCATAAAGGAGAAGAAAGTAAAGAACTAAAATGTGACATCAATGATGACGACAGTCACAACAAAACACAAGCTGACCACAACAAAGATTCTAAAACTACACCACCACCACCAGTAATATCCCCCACCAAAGAACACTCACTTGATGAATGTCCAGTCTAAAAAAGCAAAATGAGAGAAGTCGTCCATGGAGATGTGCGTCAGGAAACTAGCGCTGAGTTAAACAGGATGAATTGCATGTCGAAAGCTCACTTTAGGATTTTAAAATATTTCTTAAACACTGCATTAAATAAAAATGTCGCCATGTATTTCTACTGAATTATTTTCTAAATTTGTCCAAGTATTACAATTGAATTACGGAAAAAATACTACTCATAATTACTGGAGTACTACTACTTGTTAAATTACTAGCCCCAATTACTGGAAATTTAATACCGTTGCAGAATGAAAAGAGACAAGCATGAAGTTTCTCACAGCGTAAAAAAGACCAATAGAAACTTTAATAGTCATAAACTTATCATTATATGTAGTACTAAATGTTGATCATAAGCATTACCATCAAGACGCAAATTCATCTTTGTGATGCTTGCTTCTTCATCATCTCCTTCATCTACCCACACAAGTAACCTGCCAAGAGTAAGTAAGTCAGTTACGAGTATGCTGCAACATTGTTGCGTGCAGAAAAGTAAGGTACCATCTAAATTGAGACCCATCCCATTCCTACATTTTAAAATTTTAACATTTATTTTTACGGTCTATATTATTCACAGCCTGATAGACGCAGGCCATGTTACAATGGTTCTGAGAACCATGGTTCTTATGCTCCAGAGACGTCACTCCACAAGACGTACACATTTCTCAATGCATACGTCGCAAACACCGCATCATATACACCAGGTATATGATAGTTCACGGTTGCTTGCCAGGGATTCGAACTGGCGACCTTTAAGTTGCGAGTCCGACGTCTACCATCTAAGCCATTCCCGCTCCCCATTCACTACTGACTCCAAATGATATTTCCCTTAGCCCTTCCTTTCCCCATCTCCAACCTCCAAAACAACAGCACTACCCCTAGACAACCAGCCATATCGATATTGTCCAAACTCCATGACCAACATCCATCACCCCCCTACCAACAATCCTTATGAACCACACAAACATACTTCCCACCACAATCCCTATGAACCACACACACATACTTCCTACCAAAAACCCTCTATGAATCACACATTCTCCCCTAACCACCTCTCATGAACTACATATGAACCACCCCCCACAAACAACACACAAAGTCACCCCCCTCCCGCCACACACACACACACACACATACACACACACACACACACACACACACACACACACACACACACACACACACACACACACACATACACACACACACACACACACACACACACACACACACACACACACACAAACACACACACAAAGCAACACACACAAGCACCACATACGATGTCATCGATCTTGAGGATGCTGCGCCCGGCCGAGGTGGCGAGGTGCATGGTCGAGGTGGCGAGGTGCATGGTCGAGGTGGCGAGGTGCATGGTCGAGGTGGCGAGGTGCATGGTCGAGGTGGCGAGGTGCATGGTCGAGGTGGCGAGGTGCATGGTCGAGGTGGCGAGGTGCATGGCCGAGGTGGCGAGGTGCACGGTCGAGGTGGCGAGGTGCACGGTCGAGGTGGCGAGGTGCACGGCCGAGGTGGCGAGGTGCATGGCCGAGGTGGCGAGGTGCATGGTCGAGGTGGCGAGGTGCATGGTCGAGGTGGCGAGGTGCATGGCCGAGGTGGCGAGGTGCATGGTCGAGGTGGCGAGGTGCATGGCCGAGGTGGCGAGGTGCACGGCCGAGGTGGCGAGGTGGACGGCAGAGGTGGCGAGGTGCATGGTCGAGGTGGCGAGGTGCATGGCCGAGGTGGCGAGGTGCATGGCCGAGGTGGAGACGAGCAGTGGCTGCAGGACGTTCTCCTCGAGGATGTTCGTGATGCTGCCTTGTTCATGGGAGAGGGGTTGTTTGAGGGTGAGAAAGGGGAGGGGAGGGATGGGGAATGGGGGTTTTTTGAGGGTGAGGAAGGGAAGGGAAGGGAGGGGGAATAGGGGTTGTTTGAGGATGAGAAAGGGGAGGGGAGGGATGTGAAGTGGGGGTTGGTTGAGGGTGAGGAAGGGGATGGGAGGGATGTGAATTGGGGGTTTGGGTGGTGGGATGTTGGAGAAAGATGGAAGAAGGAGGAGGGGAGGTGGAAGGGTGATGTGAAGTGAATAGAGAAAGATGAGTCATGGTTGGAGGGGAAGGGGGAACTGGGTGGTGGTGGTTGGAGGGGAAGGGGGGACTGGGAGGTGGTGGTTGAAAGGGAAGGGGGGACTGGGAGGTGGTGGTTGGAGGGGAAGGGGGGACTGGGAGGTGGTGGTTGAAGGGGAAGGGGGGACTTGGAGGTGGTGGTTGGGGGGGAAGAGGGGAATGGGAGGTGGTGGTTGGGGGGGAAGGGGGGACTGGGAGGTGGTGGTTGAAGGGGAAAGGGGGACTGGGAGGTGGTGGTTGGGGGGGAAGGAAGGACTGGGAGATGGTGGTTGGGAGAGAAGGGGGGTTGTGTTGTGCAGTGTAATCAGAAAGATTATGGTATGTGTTGTTTTCGTTTTGTAAATAAATTATTTCAAAATAAATAAATTATTTCACACTTTTTCCTAATTTCAAATGTTTTCAATTAATTATCTCTTCGAATTAAAGTTCTTTACTGCACTTTTATTGTTAAGTAAAAACTTCAGAAAAATGAGTTATCATACCTATAGTCTCCAATAGCATGTTTTCAGAAAGTGGAATCTCCAAAAGCGGTTAAATGGCACTACAACAAGCTCTAGAAAAATGTGTTTCATTTCAAACCCTGCTAAGTACGTGCATCTGTGACTTCCATTCCCTGTCAACTACCGCAGCCAATCACAGACTTTGTCTTGTTGATGATATGTCGCAATGCGACATTGTCATATGCAGAAAGTTTTTTTAAAATTGAAAGTTGTGATGAGGCTATTACATCTTTAACAAATTATTGACTTTTCTGGGATATGTTAGAAACGATACTCGTAAACATAGACAAAATAATATAAAAAAACAGCGGATGGCAATTTTTATTTAATTGTTAAATCAGCTGATGTTTGGTATTTAACAATAGCAAAAAGCGGCCATATTTTCTTTAGATTTCGGGAAATTATCCGAGGCGAGATATATCGTAAAATGAACAATAAATAAGGCTTCTTTACTTGCTAATGAAAAAGACTTTTGAGATGATAATAATGATGATGCTAATGAAAAAGACTGCCGAGATGATGATGATGATAGTAATGGTGGATGAATTTTCTCTAAGTATTGAGGACTATTCATTTTCTAATATAGAATTTGAATGCTTTTGGAATCTATGGCAATGTGGTTGTAGTGGTAGTCGTAGTGTGGTTGTAGTGGTAGTCTTGATGTGGTGTTAGTGTGGGCTGTAGTGGTACTCTTGTGGTGGTAGTGTGGTTGCTGGGTAACAATCACATGGACGAAGCCACTCTGAAGCAGTTATGGCTCGACAAGATGGCCAACCAGATTAAACCAATCCTTGCGTCTTCAATGAACAAGCCACTGGCAGAGCTGCTGATGCAAGCAGACAGAATGGTGAAGCTACAGCAAACCGCCATCACACAGGTTTCATCTCAGCCCATGCCAGAGATACATACGCGGCTTCAGCTAATTACCACAAGTATGGCCACTTTAGCTGCTAACGAAAATCGACCACGAGGAAGAATTCGTTCAAACAGTCGACACAATTCACCTCGTTCCAGAAGCTCGAACACCACGTCAGGCATGTGCTGATACCATCAAACGTTTGGGAAACAGGCACGAAAATGCACACCACCATGCACTTTCGCTCATTTAAAAAGCAGGGCCGGACAGTAAGAGCGACATCTGTCCACGGCCAACAAAACATGAGTCGTCTATTGTTCATAAAAGACGCATTCAACAACCTCACGTTCCTAATCGACACTGGTGCAGAAGTAAGCGTCATTCCCCCACCAGCCAATCATTCTCTCACCCCATCATCATTAACCGTTAATGATACACGTCGTTGCTTTATATTATTTGATAATGTCTTGTATATACATGGGCGGCGATCCTGCGGGGGTTCTGGGTACCGGAACTTGCCCAACTTTTTGATAGGGATCCACCTTAATGTGAACCTCTTCACTTTTATCATTGATTTTTGAAAAAACTCTTGTTTGGATACGTGCATTATCGTCAACCATGACATAAAACAGAAATTTTATATAGTAATATATTTTAGTTTGTGTAGTTAGAGCTGTCTAAAACCAAACTATTTTTTGCTTACTTATATATTATTATAAAACAAGTTTAACTTTTTTTTTCAAGTGGGGGAAGGGGGATTCTGGACCCCAGGACCCTCCCAGGATCGTCTATGCTGGGTAGGATACCCTCCTCTCTCCAAGATTTGAAGCAGATCGCCGTCTTTGGTATTCTATAATACTTTATTTTAAAACTTTCTAAATGTTTCCAAAATAAAATTCAAGATTTTTGACTCGGAAGGTTTTCATTAAACTTGAAAGGCGTTTATTGGAAAAAAAATGGTTAAATAGTGAACTGAATATATCCATGAGCCATAATCTGCGTTAAAATGAAGCACAAGTTTAAATGTTAAACTGAAAATAGGCACGTTGTAAGACATTTTTCTTACAAATCAAGCATCATCATGAACGACTTCAAATATGTTTCATGAGTGCCGTCAAAAGTGAACCAGTGAACTCCAGTTCCTGATCCTTTTTTGTCACCATTGTACTTGCCATTAGGATTGCAATGGTGGCAGTCATTGTACCACCAAGCTCCAAAGTAATTTTGAGCGCAGTGCTTATTGCTCTTATCGTTGTCTTGGTCTTTGGCGCTGAAAAACATTCCATTATGAACTACGATCGAGTCCCCTGTATTTTGGTTGTCGGTTGTAGTAACTGTTATTTAACAAATGTTTATTTATTTTAAAATGTCAATTTTTTAACAATAATTTATTTCATTAACCTGCTGATCCTGTATATCCACTGACATGGAGCTTGTACTTATTCTCACTTCCTTCAACCTTAAAATTATCATACTTAGCCCATTTCATCGTTCCATCCCAGCCTTCCATCACGACAAGGAGTTTGCTGCCATTCTTCGTCAATTCGTGAATGACTTTCAAACCTATTGTTGATCATTCTCTTTGAGTGAAATAGTGAAATTATAGAGAAAAAAATATTTTTTTAATAATTGAAACTTCAAATTGTGAGTTTCGAACTAAATCAGAAAAAAAGGAATTTATTTCAAACAATAACAATTTAAACCCAGCCAAAAGTTTTCTTCAATGTTTCCAAATCCATCTTCGTATTCTTCAAAGCTTCGGTAGAAGTTTACTGATCCACTGACTCTTCTCTGGAAAGTCTGGTAAAAAAGAAAGAAATATTTAAACAGTTTTTTTAGAAATTCAATCAAACTATTTAAAAAGTTCTATTCACTTACAAATATTTCAAATGTCTACAAATACGAAGCTTTCAACTTCACAGCAAGGTTTTAAATATTTGGCTTACAGTTCACTCACCACCCAGTTTTCGGTTCCCAAAAAGCTGAACTCGTTTTTTTTCAGTCGGAAAGTTGACATGTTGAAACAGGTTTGATGAGAAAGGGCACAGTGCAGTACCAAAAGCAAAAAGAACGAACGAATCATATTGCTCTTGTAGACTTTCTACTGAGGCATCCCTTTGCTGTCTGGTATTTATAGAGAAAATCAGCTTTCAAACGCGGGTATCTCATGTGAATCGGTTCGGGTTAACTAGAAAAGCATTAAGCGTTCTTAAAAAATCTATTGAAATAATAGTGTATTCTTTACGAAAAAATTTGATAAGATAAGAAAAATTAAAACACGTTTTTTTAGTATAAATATAAATCAATATTATTCTGGCTTGTCACTAAACCTTAAAACACCATGCACAAGGCGCATTTTCTATCTTTAAAATGTATTTGTAAAAGATGGTGCGTCTCATAATTAGAGTTTAGCTTGAGATCTCAGACATTACCAGGCACTAAGACTTTTAAGAAAAACTGCTTAAATGAAAAAAAACAGAAAAACGAAAAAGCTTTTAATTACTGTATTAAAGAAATAAATTAGTATTGCATCAAAGACTTGTACTTAGTTCACATCAGGCTGAATGAATACTTTATGTTATTTAGTCTTTGCAAGTTCACGGCGATCGAACTGCGGCTTGAAACTTACATTTTGGCGAGACTTCAGTGAAGATGTGACGCTCAAACAAGTTAAGTCTCTTGTGACTTACACGGTTGAAACAAGTTCTTTGCACTCAGAAAATAGAAAAAAAGCTGCTGATTTAGTTGACATCATAATTTGAACAAAAATACAGCTTTCTTATGTTGCAAAATTATGAGTTTAAAAAAAATAATAATAAGTTTGCATTCTCAGAAAATTTTTCTAGTTTTTATTTTATACATTTTTATAGCAATGTTGTGCAAACGCGCTGCGTGGAGCTTGTTCCACGGAAAGAGCTTGGAGGGCATGCTGGAGTGGCTCAGTATTGTCTCCTTGGAACGCGGAACTGGAGCTTGATGTTGTTTTCAATGGAACTGGAACTATTTTCGTGCTCCGCAATTTCATTCTGATTGTTAAAAAAGTTTAATGTAAACGGTTTCACTTTTGTAATCATTCATTTTTTCGATAAAATTCAACTTGATTGCTTATGTTCACAAATAAATAGGTGCACGAGGGCTAAGTGATTGCTGCCTATCAGAGGTAGGACTGGAACATTTTCAATCCAAGTCACAATTTTTTCCTGATTTTTCTCGTTTTCACTGATCATCAGAATTTTGGTTTCAGGTCCCGTTCCGTTCGCCAGACAAACAGACCAAGCTGGGAAAGATGTTCTGCAAATGAGAACAATAGAGAATATAAATAAAAAGATTGTTCTAAAAAGATGGAAGAAATGTTTTGAAGAATTTATGAATGAAGAGAAGGAAAGCGAGAGAAGGTTGGAAGAGGTGAAGTTGTGTTGAATGAGAAGTGAACGAGTTTACTAATGAATAAGTCAGGATAAAAATGGAAAAATTGAAAACAACAAGTTATTAATTTTATATTATTGAATTATGTTTTTCATTACAACTGTATTTGTATGTGAACCAAATAAAATAAAATATATTAAATAAAATCAATTTCAAAAATTATTTCTACTTCATACGCACAATCCCTCCTTAATCGATGTTTCCCTTCTCGTGTTAATCGTTCTTTCCTTTTCTAAGCTCCTGTGACTGTAGAGTTAATTTATTTTCTGAGTACAATTACGCTGAGATAAATTATCTTAAATAAACGCAAAAAAAGTTTTAAATAATAAGAAAACAAAACTATTTCCATTGCAGAATGTACCGTGAAACCAATACGCTTTTTACCCTCCAATTAATGAAATAAGCAGCACCATCTGTCAGATAGAATTCCAATTAGGAAGGATATAGAAAATCAAAACTACCTGAGTGTCTCGTAATCTTATTCAGAATTTTTTCTTTTTGAAAGTTATTATCTAACTGTTTTCAATGATGTTGTTGGCATTCATCCATCTCGTGAGATGATGATAGCGCTCTGATGTGTTCTTAGGCGGCAGCTTCTAGAGTGGCTCAGCAGACCGATCCTGGATCGACAGTCTCTGCTGCAGTGGCTGCAGGTGAAGTCGGATGGAGTATCGAGAGCCTGATTCTGCTGTTTCATTTTTCTTCTTTGCCTTCGGGATTCCAGATGTTGCCTGCGTTCTTCCTCGCCCTTCTTGATGCCTTTGTGAACAGTCTGGTGCCAGCCCCTCCGGTCATCGGCTAGCTCTTCCCATCTACCAGGGTCGATACCCGTAAGTTTGAGATCGCGTTTGCAGACGTCTTTGAAGCGTAGTTGCCAACGACCAACTGGACGGTGTCTTGTAGCCAGGTCGCCATAGAGGATGTCCTTGGGTATGCGACCTTCTTTCATTCGACGCACTCGACCCAGCCAGCGTAGACGTCTTTGGCATAGAAGGAGCTGTATGCTGAGTGAGTTGGTTTGACTGAGTACGGCTGTGTTGGTGTCTTTGTCTTTTGCCAAGGATGCGTCGGAGACAGCGAAGATGAAAGCTTTCGAGACGATCTTCTTGCCTGGCATAGGTAGTCCAGGTTTCGTTGCCATACAACAGAGTGCTGAGAACGCATGCTTGGTACACTTTGAGCTTGGTGTTTCGTGTCAGTTGGCTGTTAGTCCATACACGTTTGCTCAATCTGGCCATGACGCTGGCTGCTTTGGCGAGCCTCTTGTCAATCTCGATGTCGAGGGATAGGCTGCTAGTAATGACGGAGCCCAAGTATGTGAACTTGTCAGTGGCTTCCAGCACCTGATTGTCGATTGTGATTGAGGGTAGAACAAGGATGTTTTGACCCATGATGCTGGTTTTCTTGATACTGATGGTCAGACCAAATTCCCTGCAAGCCTGAGCAAAGCGATTCATCAGCTGCTGAAGGTTTTCCTCCGTGTGTGACACCAAGGGCACATCATCAGCGAACAGCATGTTTCTGACGAGGACAGTGCGAATTTTTGTCTTTGCTCTTAGGTGTGCCATGTTCAGCAGTTTCCCGTCACTTCTGGTGTGTAAATGGACACCTTCGGCAGACTCTTTAAATGCAAAGTTCAACAGCATCGAGAAGAAGATGCCGAATAATGTAGGCGCTAGCACACAACCCTGTTTGACCCCACTTTGTTTTCAATAATCTTAGATTTTATGAAATTTGTCAAAAATACTTTTTACAAATGAAAGGTTTTAATTCAATTTTTCCATGTTTAAATTCATACATACGTTTTATTTAAATGTAGATTAAACCACTAAAAATATTTAAAAAGAGTTAAGAAGATTTAAATCCTTCGATGAAATCATGAAGTTCTCGAATGCTTTAGCCATAGAACTTATGAAAAACAGCTGAAAAACTCAAACGTTCTTTTGTTAGCCATCTTGGTAGCCGCTTTTACCAGCTGATAAATTTGTAAAATAAACGGTTTTAAGTAGAATATTATGACATTTAAATTATAATTAATTAGTATCAATTGAAATGGTTGTTTACTGTTAGTGGTTTTTTGGTCTGTTGAAGGATGGCTGCAGCAAACCAGGTGCAAGTTGTAGCCTGCAACAACAAAGGGGATACCAGCCACAACAACAACAACAAGTTTCAGTCCTGGCAAGTCTCTACACCGAGAAGATAAAAAATTAATCTTTGGTTAGCAGCTGCCATCTTGGCAGTCGCTTTAACCGTTAAATGATTTTGTTAAATAGTTTATCTTCTTATCTAATAATTTAGTTTCTTTTAATTTCAAATAATTATAGTAATCATAATTTATATCTTTTCTTGTTTTCTGGTTTTAAATTTATCTTGCTCTCGGAATTAAAATCTTCAACCAATAACTGTCTAACGGACTACAATAAAATCTTATTTTAAAAGGAAGAAGTGCCAAGGTCTCAAATTGAGCCCTAATGCACAGCTTGCAAGCACCCACTGGCTACTTACTTCACAAGGCAGATGAGCTCTGCAGATGAAGGTCAGACTGTCAGAACGAATCTTCAATATATGACTGTGTTTATGAAGAAGTGCAGGGCCTCAATTTGAACACCAGTGCACAGCTTGCAAGCACCCACTGGCTACTTACTTCACAAGGCAAATGAGCTCTGCAGATGAAGGACAGACTGTCAGAACGAATCTTCTACACATGACTGTTTATGTCTATTATCTATTGAAAACTGACGTATTAGACAATTATTACCTTACTTAGATGACCCTTCTTTAAAGATGTCCATATATTTGAAACTCATTACCTTCTTATTTAACTACTTCTATATCATTATTTACTTTTCGTACGGATCTGAAGACATATCTGTTTAACAAATTCATTTACCAGCGCTCTTGAATTTGAGAAAAGAGCGCTATAGAAATTGATTTGATTGATTGATTGATTGATTGATTGATGATGTTTTTTGAGAAGAATAATTGTCGTTTTTATATAGCGTCCAGGAATGCAACTGAAGCGCTTTGATGATGGTTTTCTGGTTATGAGGATGCTGTAGTAGGAATGAGGGTGCTGTGGTGATGAAAGAGGTGCAGTATTGGTAATGATATTGATGTTGTGACAATGATGCTCATGGTGATGTGGCGAGGTTGGATTTGACGGGTTATTAAACTAATTATGAAGGTTTTTTGTTAAAGTTTACAATATCATATTACAATGGAAGTTTTCCCAAAAAGCATAAGAAGCCTGCTAACAGCCTCTTTTGCCGAATCCCATGACTTGGCATCCTTCTTGCCTGGGTTAGCTACTCTTTAAATCTAATTAGCACAACCCATCGCTTAATAATCCAAAATGTTTGCAGCGATGTGTGATGTAGATGTCTGGAACAGGGATAATGGTTTTTAACCATATTTCCCAAATTTTATCGTCGCAAATCGGCTTTTGTGAGACTTGGACTAAAATTAAAACTGAACAATTGAATATAATAAGTTATACTAACATTAGCATTGAAAAGATCCTAGAACTTTTAAAAGTTAATTACGTATCCACTGTCAACAAACAATTTCCTGTAAACACCAATACCATCACACCAAGGATCTCAACTTCTCAAAAAACAAAATCTATTAACAGAATAAAGTTTGAAAATTAAAAACATCAAACTTAGGCTATGTGTTGAATCTCCAAAGGTCTGAACAGCCAAGTATTATTAACTTCCATATTTCTTGGTCTTGAGGGAACACAAACCAGTTGAGCTCAAGAAAGCTCCAACATACTTGCAAACGTTCAGGGTAGCAGTGCGGGGAACTGTAAAAGAGTCTCAAGTGTGTGCCGTGTGACGTTTCCGCTGGTTTCAAGCTGCAGTGAAGGCAGTGCTGAAGTGCTCGAGCAATTACATTGACAGCTTGTTTGAGAGAAAGTTTGTGTTGCAGGCATGTACTGGAGCCGGGACTTTGGCAGCTACGAAGAGTTCTTCGAAGCAGAATTCAACGAGATGCGAAAGAAGAAAGTTCCAGGAGTTGATAAGGTTCTTGATGGAAAAGGGGGAGGGGTTGAAATGAGGTAGGGAAGAAAGAGGTGACATGTGGTTTTGGTTTACAATGACGTGTGATTCAAGGGTTTGTAAATTGATGAACGAAAGCAAGGTGTGAGCAGGTTGAAGTAAAAAATATATGTAAATAGAGGTAGGATCGGAACTATTTTTTATTCCCGGTCCCGTTCCAATCTATAATTTTCTTTCCGTTTCGTTCCTTTCCTGCCTCCTTCTATTACTATTTCACTATTTTGAAATGTATAAATATATCGCTCAAAATGACCATAATTTTGCAGTTTGAGATGCTGACGGACCTTGAACGAATGGGTGAGTTAACGCACCTCTCAGTTACAGAAAGCTTATCAACCATTATCATTTTTATTTTCATTATCCTTTTCACTGCCATTATCATTATCACTCGTTATCATTATCACACATTATCATTATCACTTATTATCATTATTACTTATTATCATTATCACTTATTATCATTATCACTTATTATCATTATCATTTATTATCACTATCACTCATCATTTTCAATGCCATTAAATTTTTAACTGCGATTATCATTAATTATCAGTAATAGAAACAATGTTATTACTGAGAATGGTATCTTCATTGATTTTTATGGGAACTTTTCTGTTCCATGTTGCGATGATGATGATGATGATGATGATGATGTTGATGATGATGATCATGATCATGATGATGATGATGATAATGATGATGATAATAATGATGATGACGATAATGATGATGATGATGATGATGATGATGATGATGATGATGATGATGATGATGATGATGATGATGATGATGATGATGATGATGATGATGATGATGATGATGATGATAATGATGATGATGATGATGATGATGATGATGATGATGATGATGATGATGATGATGATGATAATGATCATGATGAAGAGAATAATGATGATGATTTTGTTCCCTTAGTTGCCTCAGAAGTATACGCGAAGTTTGCCGACTCGAAGACATTCAAGGTGGAAGAAAAGAACCTTCGAGCCATGTTCACATTTCTAGGTTCTTTTGATCATAATAATTCTTCAACAATTATTATCAGCTGTTCCACGATTAAAAATTTTAATCGCGGATAATCGTATTTTAACGCAATTTTTCAGCATCTTTGACTTAGTATAAAACAGTAATTACATTTTTTTTCTCACAAATGTGATTGAAACTTTATCAGAATTTATTTATGAAAGTAATCCACATTTAAAAAAATTAAATCATAAATTATGAAAAATGCAATTGTCACACATCCTTTTTGAGTCATTTACTCGAGCAAACAATTTTTCAACATAAGTTGGATCTGAAGAGGCTCTTTTCTTGCTAACTATGTGTCCTGACAAGCTGAATAGACGTTCGCATGGAACTGTGCTTGCAGGAGATGACAAGTAATTTCTTGCTAGTTTCGCAAAAGCCGGATATGCCCCTTCGTGTGGTTGCCACCAAACAAGAGGACAAGTCTCAAAGCCTACCTCAGATTCTGTTCTATAACGTTGAATGATTGACATAGTAATCATTGAGGTATTTTCATCTTCGGAATCTAAAGTTACATATGTTCGTAGTCTCTTTTTAGTTTTTTTTTTGAAGAAATGCTTTTTTCCACATTCGTTTTTTGACCGTTAATTAAGATTGTTTGTGTTCCCTTGCTGACAATGTAGCCAACACAGCAAAAACAGTTTAATTTTGATAAATTTAAATGCATTACAGTTTTGAAATGCGTTAATTTTTGTTAAATTCTATCAAATTTTTAACAGAGTTAAAAATTTTAACGGTTATTGGTTAACGCTTTAATCGAAAGTTAACTTAGATCAAAACACATCTTTTTTATTACTATCATTATACAATAATTTTGATTATTAAAAATATTATTCTATAATAATTAAAATTCTTGATTTTATTGAAATATTTAAATAAGGATGCTTTTAAGAATCCTCGATAGAAGATAGTCTTTTGTCAATATTTGAAGCAGCGGAGACAATGAACCATTGTACATACACTCTATCTCAAAAAAAGCATATTTACTTCATTGCATTGTTGAAGATCATTATAACGCTTGCAATCAAGGCCAGAACCCAAACGAAGCTGAGATGCAGTTCATGCTGGCGGACCTTCAACGTACGTTCGACGCCAATTACCACTCGCTTACTGCTGTGTAATAAAAAAAATTAGTTTTTTAACGATTAAAAATGTTAATCGCTGTTAATCGTTCGATTGAAAATTTTAATCGTGCGTTAATCGTATTTTAACGCAATGTTTTTTTGCATATTTGACATTAGTATACAATATTATTTAAACTTTTTTCTCTTACAAATTTAACAAAAATGTTATCAGAACTTTTTCAAAAAATAATCCACATTTAAAGAAATGAAAATGAATCCATACATAATGAAAAATGCAAATTTCAAACATCAATTTTGAGCCAGTTACTCAAACAAAAAAGTAATCCATATATGAAAGAATAAAACGAATCCATAAATGATAAAAATGGGATTGTAACACATCATTTTTGAGCAAACAAGTTTTTCAACATTAGTTGGACCTAAAGAGACTCTTTTCTTGCTAACTTTGTGTCTTGACAAGCTGAAAAGACGTTCACATGAAACTGTACTTGCAGGAGATGCAAGTACTTTTTTGCCAGTTTCGCAAGCGCTGGATATGCCCCTTCGCATTGTTGCCACCAAAAAAAAGAACAACTCTCAAAGCCTACCTCAGATTCTGTTCTATAACATTTAATGATTGACTTAGTTATCATTCAGATATCTTCATCTTCAGAACCTGAAGTTACATATGTTTGTAGCCTTTTGTTTGGTGAAGGCTGTATAGTTTTTGAGGTTTTTTTAACTCTTTCATTTGTTTAAAAAGATTAAAAACTTTTTAATCGGGGGTCTAATGATGTGGCAATTCTTGACCATTGAATATTCTGATTATTCATTCTCTGCTCCAATTTGGAAAGAAATTTGGTGTGTGAAACAAATGACATAAACTGGATCATCTTCTGAAGTTCATATTTCTTGTGTAAAGTAACAAACTTGAAGTAACACTATTGAAAATGCCTAGTCTTTCTCACCCCCTAGAATTTCTGTTGCAAATCTTCAAGAAAGTAGAAGTTTTTTGATGAAATGCAATTTTCCTCATTCGTTTTTGACATTAAACTAGGATTGTATGTGTTCACTTGCTGGCAATGTAACCAAAACAGCAAAAAACAGTTAAATTTGGATAAGTTTGAATGCATTAAAATTGTTTAATGCGTTAATTTTGTTCAAATGCGTTTAACATGTCAACGGTCGTTAATTGATCAATGCGTTAATCGTAAGTTAACGTAGATTAAAGCAAAGTTCTAAAAAAATAATAAAAAAAATAATTAAATATTGAAATAATAGAAAATAAAATAAAATGAAATAAAAAACAGTAAATATCAACATGAAATAAAATAAAACACTTGTTTATTCATTGACTGAGCTTAGAAGGTTTCTGAAGCCGTTCTGCAAACTACTTTCTGTCGCGAGACTGAAAAGGGGAGTATTTGCAGAAGTTTGGTGCATTTCTTTCTGGTGACTTTCACTCTGTTGGCACATGAGGCGTCTTTGAGAATGGAAGAAAGCCTTGATTATTTGCGGATTGAGGTCAGTCGAGATTGGAGCAGACATTTCAACGATGCTTACTGACTATCTGGAATGAAAATTTTCAATTTAGGAACTTCAAGCCATGCTCCAGAAAAATAGTTTGAAGGTATTTGTCTCGGACTACGTGACTTGCCAGCAAAGCTGAGAGTGCACTAGAATGTGAGGGTACTGTGTAGCACGGGCGGCGATCCTGGGGTCCAGACCCCTTCTTTTGTGTAGTGAGGAGTCCACCCCAGGATTCCCCAGGATCGCCCCAGAATCGCCACCCATGCAGGGTAGAACCCCCTCCCCTTCAAGATTTGCAGCCGATTTTCCGCCCCAGCTTTGTCTTTCCACTAATGCAGGGGATTTTTATGGAGTATGCACAGTTTCTTGGCATGCCTCTAGCACACTGTTCATGCCTTGAATGCGTGAAGAAGAGACAACTTCTTCCTGTATAATTCAGTTTTTTCGACATATTTAAGCATATATGTTCAAATACATAAACATACTATCAGAAGAGCAAAGACATAAAAAATACAACAGAAAAACCTGGCCGAAAAGTGACAGGAGAGAGTAACTTTAACTACAGCTTCGACGACTTTTTGCACCTGGCTCGCAACTACGCGCTGACAAAGAGCGAGATGAGAGCGCAGTACCAAGAGGCCTTCCAGAACTTCGACCCTGAAGACAAGGGCTTCGTGCACTCGCAAGACGTCCAGAAGCTCCTCGAGATCGTCGTCGGTGGAGACTTGAGCGTCGAAATAAAGAATGTTCTGAGACATTTCGAGGCCGACCAAGACGGGAAGATCTATTACAAAAGTCGTCATTGCCTTATTCGGTTTTAATAAGATCTAAAACTTTTTGAAAATTATTAATTGTATGGAAGTGCCTAAACAGCTAATTTTTACATTATTGTTTTCATATTATTGTTACATATAATATGCCATTTATTGAAAATTATTTTTTCATCTCTTACAAGTATTTTCTTCGAGTAATATAATCTAAATCATTATTTAACTTATCCTATTTATTTATCATTTACGTCTGAAAGTTATTAAATTAATTATCATGGTATGCAGGTATTTATTCAGTTTAGGAAAAAGTTAATGATTGCAAATATTTGTCCAACGCAGAGTTTATAGAGCAGACGGTAGACGAGAACATCTTCAGTGACCAAAGATTTTGAGCCTCCTTTCGAATGACCGCTTTTCCTCGCAGGGCTCCTCGAATCAAGGCGAAGTTGACAGGGCTGGTAGGCTCCGATCCCTCTGGACACATGCTTGACCCCCTTGAGAAATCCTAAAAAGAAAATTGGCGATTGGAAATACATAACAACATTTTTTCCAATTATTAATTCATTGAAAAAATCTGAAAAATAGTTTATTAATATATTTTATAAAAAAGATGTTACAGGCAATGTTTATAAATTAAGGAAATCCACGGATTGCCTGATTCAATTATTCATTCAATGGACTATTTTGGATTCAACTTTTTTCAATAAAATATCAAACAACATTTCAAAACATAGTAATTTTTTTAGATTTATTAAATGAAATTCCATTCATTTTTGCAATAAACTATGAAACTTTGAACAATATATTATAAAATTGTACTTATAAGTTATTTTGAAAATATCATTCTAAGCTCATCAGATTTAAATGATTGTGAAAAGTCCTATGATGTCCTCTTCAGCTAATTTGTCTGCAAAATTAATAGAAATTCCAAGTCACAAGTTTTCACTCATATTTGAGTTAAATAATGAAACTATTTTTCCTTCTTTTTTCCAATCGAATATGGGGTGCGCCTTATACATAGTGTTTTACGGTATTATAAAACAGAACAACCCTTTGTACCATAGGTGCTTGCTTGAGGGCAAACCATGTGTTGAGCCCAGGTTTGAAAAAGATGCATTCTTTTATATTTTAAAAGAAGATAAAGCCCATCCTCATTTTCCGTTGTATCATTTCTGCTCACCAATTGAGCTATGAAGCTAAGTGTAAAAATTGTATCAACTTGTGCATCCTTCCCATATATATAATTTAAGTTGATAGAACATCTACTAAATTAAGAATCGATATTTAATTTGGTTCTAAAAACGATTTCCAACGGCTATGGTTTGTAAAGAACTACCTTGCTTCAAATATTTAAATTCATTGATCAAACTTAGTTTGTATGTTTATTTCGATTTGATTTAAACGATATTTTAGCATCATTCTATTTAGTTTGACTTCATCGTTTATTATATTTCTTGTCATGACATTCAAATAGCGTTGGTTCAGAGAAATTAAAAGTACAAAATCTAATTTCTCTTTAAAGCGCTTGGCACATCCTGACCGACCAGATGCAGGAGCAAGGCAAGAGAGGAGCAGGAGTGGCAATATTATTCGCATCCATGTTGAAATTGCGAGACACGAATGAATCAGATAGAATGACCCGCCCTACAGAACACTGAAAACTGCCCCGCGTTTAAGGGGCCATCCATGAAAGACGTCTACAATTTTTTTGCTTTTTTTCACCCCCCCTTGTCCACTTTTGACTTAACTCCCTTTCTCTCCCCCCCCCCCCAAAAGTTGTGGACGTCCAAAACATATTTACCGAACTTAAATTAATGGATATTTTGGGGAAATTTACAACAATATAAAGAATATGTGTTTACAAATTCCAACTATTTGCAAATAAAATTCTTAATAATATAATACTTTTTCAAAACCATTTTAGTAAATCATTTTGATAAAAATGTTATAAACAAATTATCCACCATCGTTCAATCAACAGAAAATTATAATTTTCAAGAATTGTTATTTGAGATTTCATTGTATTTGACAAATCAAACTTTAACAACATATTTACAAAATAATATTCAAACGTATTAATTATTATTGAACCTATCGTTTCTAAATATAACCTGTTTGTGAAAGATTGTTTGGGTTTGCATCCCAACTCTTTTTTCATTAAACTGGAAGTATTTTGCAGTAAATTTATGCAAAACTACTCTACTCAAAATACACTACGATGTGGATATCCACTTTGTCTTAAACCACCTCCACCCCTTGTCCACTTTAGTCCCCTTTTTGCTGAACCCCCCCTCCCCCTTTTTGTGTGGACGTCTTTTGTGGATGGCCCCTAAGGGCTTCTCAATATGATGCATCTGGCGCATAAGAACCATGGTTCTCAAAACCTGCGTCTGTCAGACCGCGAATAATACAGACCATAAAATTATTTTTTTTTAAAGATCCCATGGTAAAGAGGTATTAATAATAATGAAAAAAAATTATTTTTTATATTTTAATTGGAAAAATACATTATAATAAAAAAAATTTATGTATATTTTCAAGCATTTTTACTTAAATAAAAAACAGCAGATAAAAACAACAGATAATGAGTTTTTGAACAATAATTCTAATGGTCATAAAGGTATCCTAGTAAACTTCACCTTTAAGTAATTTATTACTGTATTTTAAGTTAAATGAACTACTGAAATAGTTGCAATTTCATTTATTTGTGTTTTCCAGAGTTTTAGTTATTAATGCGGGCATTGGCTTTCTTGGACAAATAATTAAAACTACCTTTGAGTCTGCTGACAACCGAGTAAATATTATAATACTTAAATTGAATTTTGCTCATTAGGTTGTAATCATAAAATTTTAATAACAATAAATTTTCACGCATAAATTTTTAACATTATTTTTCCACCTTTATTTTATTGTCACTCACTATGTTATTAATTGAAGCCATGCTGACGATGGAACAGCTGGCTGGTAGGTTGCTCTTTAAAAATCCTCGTAACGCAGCTTTTTCCTTCTTGAAAAGTGATTTCATTATATGCATTAAAAAGAATTCAAAATAATTAACCTAAAAAGAATTTTTAACAAACTAAATCCTATTTTAACACCAATTATTTATGATACTTTTCTATAATAATTCCCTATTCGAAAAGATCCACTGTTATGAAGGAGAGCCAGCTTTGGCTCAAAGAACATATTCTGAAATGGAATGATTATAGAAGGAGACTGACACGGAAAAATCTTTATTGACTACAGTAAAACACCAAATAGTTCGGAGACTCATTAAGTTTAGACTGAAAAGTAATTATTTTGGCTTTTAATACGGACATGAATTTGAAAAACTAGAATTTCTTTGGTGATAATTATGTCAGACAATAATAATAATACTCGTAACCAGTTAAAATATAATAAATTTGCCATTGAATACATGGCTAAAGCGTCATATATTCAATGGCCCCTACTAGAAAAAATTTTCCCCTTTCATAGATTTGTGCATATATAATTCATTTTTTCATTTCATATTAATTTCATTGTCTAATAATTCGATATTAATGATATTTAAATAAAAATTAGCTAATTTTAGAATTTATTTTAACTTTTTTTTCTAGAATTTTTTATTCATTCTTTCTTTAGTTGGACTTTTTTCATTTTTGAAACTGAAAAGAAAAAATTTATAACCAAAGATAATTAAAAAAATATGATAAAAAATGTTAAGAATAAACGGGTGGCCAAGTGGTTAACATTTTTGGATTATAGCCATAGGTCGTGGGTTTGATTCCCACACATCCTTGTAGACTACATATTTTGCAGAAAAGAAGGGCGCCGCGAGAAGAAAATTAAGCCCCGTGAACAGAAATTTAGGGAAGATGTTCTTTATCAATCGCATTTATTGTTCGTAGAAAAGTAACAAACGGTGAACCATGACATCTTGCTTCTTCTCATGCACTTAACACATTTCCCAGCATCACTCCAAACCTTGTTTACTCTGGGAACTTATTTATTTAATATTTTTTCAATGTACTAATATTTCATTTTTTGTTAATTAAAATGTGAAAAAATAATTATAAAATAAAGTCTCTAACGACCCGAAAGAGTTTGCGATAAATAGAACTTAAGTAGGTTAGCTACAATAAATCACCATGTATGAGACAACTTTTTTACCCATTAAATATGCTTTTAAAAGCTAGTGCGCCTTATACATGAAGTTGTCAGTTTTGTAATAGCCAGATATACTGCTTCATGTTGCTGCTAACAAACAATTAAAACAGGAAAATTCTCTAAGCCTACCTCAGATTCTGTTTGATAAAGTTGAATGATTGACTTACTAATCAGTTTGGGGAGACCGGGGCAAGATGACGAATGTCTTATATTTTCAGTTGTTCACTAGTTAAGAACGTGAAACGAACACTACTGGCTCTCCTACCTCTCTTTCGTTAAATAATAAAACGCTGAAATAAATATTTTTGTTTTAGATTTGAAGCTTTGATTGTTTTCCGCGATCACGTTAGAGCATTTATGCACGTTTAAATAAGCTCTACCTCAGATTCTGTTTGATAAAGTTGAATGATTGACTTATTAATCAGTTATGTATCTTCATTTTCAGAATCGAAAGAAGATGTTGCAGTCATTTTTTGTTGAAAGTTGTATAGTTTTGGAGATTTTCTTATCTTATTATACTTTAAGTTCTTATACTTCAGTTTCTCTGACTACTTCCATGTTAACCTTTATTCTACCAAAAAAATGTAAAGCATCAATTTTTAAATGTTAAAATATCTTTTATTTATAACTCAAGTAGTCAATACAATTTTAAAAAACTTTAAAAATAGAAATATGGCTATTAGGACGCCAATCAACGCAATAGGGAAAAGAGTTTTTGAACAACTTTCATGACTTAGATTTTTTTTGGTTCTTTTTATGCTTAAAACTAACTGGAAAACAACTTCATAAAAATAAAATAATGTTTACACGGGGCTCAACAGGCGTAAACATGTTGTAATATAATTTTGTTTTCAAAAAAGACAATTTGGCACATGCGCTGGACATTAGTTTTTTAATCTTCGGCAAACATAAGACTTATAAAAATTAATAAGAAATACAATGATTTCATTAATTTGAGTTATTTTATTCAATTTTAAATTAAACTTTTATCCATAAAATGCAGCTATATGCTCTGGAATTTAGCGGCAGTGACACTGAACGTGATACAAAACCAAACATAACCACGCTCAAACTCAAAGTACTAGTCAACCCAAACACAATCGACCATACAAAGTTATCAGTCAAAGTTTATCAGCTACTTTCAACAGACTGAAGTTAGCGAAAGAAATTCAGCAATGCTGCATTGCAGCATACATTATTGCAGCAGCAGCCGAATCTCTTGGACACAACCCTTCAACCATAAACATGAAAAAAGAATCCATCAGACCGTTCAGACGAAAACAAGAGAAAGAGCCACTAAGGAAATCAGGGCAACTTTCAATTCAGATTGTCCATTTACAATTCATTGGGACGGTGAAATGTTGCCCTCTTCAATGTCAATAAATATTGTTGATCGACTTGTAGGTCTGGTTTCTAGAGATTGACAAATGAAACTTTTAGGCGTCCCAGAATTATCCAATAGAACTGGATAGGCAGACTTCATTCCATTTGTCGTTTCTGTTTCTTGAAGCAGATTTCGAAGCTAATATAAAGATTTTTTTCTTTGAAGCGTGCCACAGAGCACGTAAGAAGCCCAAGATCAACTAATGTCAGCTGATTGCACAAGAATTGTCATCACTCGGTTACTTAAATATTTTCATTCTTAGCGTTTACTTAAAAACCTGTTTCACGTGTCTGTGTGGTGCATCTGTCCCGAAAAATGATCTACAGCTTCTTCGCCAGCTGGAAAGATACAAGAAAATTCGTGAATTTTTATTTTTTAAACTTTCTTTACATGTAAAAAAAGATGCTCAGGAAAATGTTAAATACTGCTAAACTATCTTGCTGTTGAGCACAAAGTTAATAATAAAATAATTTAATGAAACTTTTAAAAAATATTTGTGACTATGAAATTAACAAAATAGGATAGTAAGAGGTTCAAAAAACAATATTTTAGTTTTCATCGGCACCCTAATGACTATGCTACCAAGTGGTAGAGTTGGTAGGATCCGTTGCATAAAAAAATGGCATATAAAAGAAATATTAAATAATAAAAAATGCAAAAAATATATAATTTTTAAATAAAAAATTCAACAAATTGCTTTTTATTTAAAAAATGAAGTCTTATTTTACATATAGAACAATTATTATTATTATTTTTACTTAGCTTAAAATTATGAAATCTGAAGAAGCTCTTATTGTTTTAAAAATAGTTGAACTTTTCAAATACCCCCACAGTTTGCAAAATAAAACTGGAAGTCATGAACAATAAAAAACAACTGAAAATCATTTTTTATCTACAATAGCAATTTTTCAATAGCCTTATATGTGCGGATGCTACCAGCTGGTAGCTTTCTTTCATATGAAGACATTTAAAACTTTCAAATTGGGGGTCTAATGATGTGCCAATTGAAATATTCTGATTAATCTTTCTCTGCTCGGAAAACAATTTTTCTTTGAAACGAATGACACAAGCTGGATCCTTTTTGAAAGTGCATACTTTTTGTGTAAAGTGAAAAATTTAAAGTAAAACTATTGAGCCTTCTACATATTTTTCAAATATAAACTTCGCCAAAAACTCGGTATTCCATTTTTCCGACTATTCTATAATAGCCGATTATTCCATAATAGTACTGAGGTTTTTGCTAAGTTCATATTCGAAATCAGATAGAAAAATTATTGTTTTTATTATTTACCGCCACTACCCGAAATAAAAAAATTTAAAGTGATTTTTACTTTTAGACTTGCATAATATGGTTATAATAATAACTAAAGCAAAATTCAACGCAATTTAAAAAAAAAATTTGTCGGGCAAAGTTTTGCAGCTCCAAGAGAAGGCTGTTTGGTCATGTCTCTCGCCTTCCAGGTGGGTCCGACACTAAGAATGCACTTCTTTCCAATCTACCCAAGAACTGGAGACGTCCCAGGGGTCGTCGCAAACTGACATGGCATCCATCTTAGAGGCCGACCTGAAGCCCCTCAACATGAGCATCTACGCTGCCCCAAGATGGAAAGGAGTTTGTTCATGATTCTACGCTCCAATGGAGCGTCGCTCCATACTGTTGCGAGCATTTAATAAAATATTTAGTGATTTTCATTAAAATTGTTGAGAAAAATAAGAAGAAGAATAAAGTGTTTGTTAACTTGTGATTTTTGTTTCATAAAATGTAATAATAGCTTTCAAAATGAATTTAAATGACTTAAGACACGGAATTAGAAAGAAAAAATAATAAAGCGTAGTTTTATGTAGAATTTGAGTCGATAGAAAGCAATCAAATTACTTTACAAGTGGATCCTGGGTTTCGTATGTGTTCTAGTGGCAAGTCAAGGTTATTAACATCTCATCCACTTTTTAAAAATGAAATATTTCACTTTCATTGGCCTTCATTCACTGTTCGGATGGAGTTCTTTTATCGAACTATTTCGACAGGCTGTCCGCAAGGTTACACTGAGGATGACGGAAGGTGCTACAAGCTTAATCGAAAAGCAAAGACTTGGATGATGGCTCAAAAAGATTGCTTGATGAGTGATGGATATTTAGCGGACGTTTTGAGTCAAGATGACATGCAAGCCTTGTTGAAACTGGATTTTAACTTTGGAAGTATGTTGAAACATTTAATACAACTTTTGAACAAAAGCAAGTTTTTTGAAGCCGTGAAGCATATGATATATTCTTTTTTATAATTACTTTTTTGTTTATAGAGCCTTGTAATTATTTCTGGGTTGGAGGTTTGAGATGCAAGAAGTCTTAGGGTTTTCCTCGTGTTTCCGTTAGTTTATCTTACAATCCTGAAGACTGTCAATTCCCTCTCCCAACAGTTTCAGCTATTGGGGCTGGATGGAGCCAAACAATGCCGGAGATAATGAAAATTGCATTCGATTGAAGAAAGGCTTGAAGTGGAACGATAAAGATTGCTTGACGAAGCATTGCTCTGTGTGCCAAGCAAAGGCATAAAAATTTCTGAGTTGCAAGAAGATGAGTTCATGGCTAATCCCACAAACACTAACTTGAGAAATTTGCTAATGAACTATCAATAAATAATAAAAACGATTTCAAAGTTTTTCAATAAGATTTCAAGTTTTCTGTTCATATAATATGATATATTTTTGCTTTGTGGGGTCATTCCATAGAAGTTCGACCAAAATAAATTCAATTTTACACCTCAGAAATTTATGAAACTTTCATATTATGCTTAGATACGTTGTCTATAAAAATGAAAAATATAAAAAATGAAATTTTTCAAAAGGTCGCCGAGTTTTTGACCTTCAAAGTTCGCCAAAGTCAAAACCCCTTCTCTATTCAATTTGAAATATCTCAGCTTATATTTATCAGAACGAATAATGGAGTATAACAAAATAAAGGCATTTGAATGTTCTATTTAAAAATAGTTTAATGGTTTAAATATAAATGAAAAATAATTTTTTTTGGCGGTCAAATGTTTGACTTTGAAATTTTCGATGTTGCCCCATATATTTTTTATAATTTTTTCTCAAGTAACATTTTTCAAACATTCCCTCAATTATAGAAAAAACGAAAAAGGTCTTATTTTAAAAATATTTTCAATCAATTTTTTTCTTGAGCACCTAACAAACAATATTTTGTCGAATCAATCAAATAATCAAATAGATTTCTATAGCGCTCTTCTTCAACTTCAAAACAGCATTTTAGGAGTTCTCATACATAATTAATTTTTTTCAGACAAAAATCAATGAATTTAGTAAATCTCAATAAATATTTAAGTTGATTTAATGAAAAAAATTAATAATTTAACCAAATCTACTTTGCGCTATAGACTATTTTTTTTATTGTAGTTATCGTTCACAGCCTGACAGACGCATGCCATGTTACAAGGGTTCTGAGAACCATGGTCTTATGCGCCAAAGACGCCACTCCACACGACGTACACATCTCTCAATGCGTACGTCGCAAACACCGCATCATATACACTAGGTATATGATAGTTCACGGTTGCTTGTCAGGGATTCAAACAGGCAACCTTTGAGTTGCAAGTCCAACGTCAACCATCTAAGCCATCCCGCTCCCCATAGTAACGTAGTTATGGATTCAGCTTAAATCAGTTAGATTTAGATTAGATTTAATTTTTGAAACGAATTAACTGAAATGTCTATTGAAATTTACTATATTCATTATTTTTTGTCTGAAAAAAATAATATATGAGCACTCTTTAAATGGTGCCAAGCTTTTTGAATGGCATATTCTTTAAAAAAACATTAAATGCAATATTTCTTTTTGGATTTTTTTATTATTATTTCACCTTGTTACTCAATTTTTGTAATTTCTCTGTTTGTTCGTCATTGGACAACACCGGATTCAAAATTTTCACTGACTTTTGTATCGCTGACTACTGCAGCACTGTACACGCCTGTCAAGTTCGAATCCAATTCAAATCGATTTCTGGGTTCATGAGTGATGTAATTAAATAAGACTTTGCATGGAAGATAGAGTGCCTGGGAAGGTGTGGAGAGATTTCATGGCAGAATTTGCATCACAAGTGGAGTGGTTACTTTAAGGAAGAGAGATGGGTCCTCGAGACTGATCCATTCTGGGCTCTTATTCACTTCTTCTACAGAACGCAGTCCATGGATTCTGCTTTTGTACAAGCACCCCCCACATGCGGACTTGCTGCTCTTCAACGGAGGTTTCAATTACCGCAAGTTGACTGGAGACCGACGGTGGAATTGCTTGAAAAAGTTCGAGAAGTCGATGAGAGAGTTCAAACCGGCTTTGATGATCTCTCTCAAAACACTGGCTCAGTTCTCGATGTGCCCAAGAAAGTGATCAAAAGAAAGACCGAAACGTTTGGACAGTGGAGGCTCCATGGCACCCATGCAGTCATCCAGTTCTTAAACTGATGGATTTGATTTTATATACTCTTTTATATTTCTCAAGTTTAATTTTAGAAGTTGTTTTTTTTTCATTGCTCATTAAATATTATAAAGTCTATGCAATCGTCCACGCTTCAATTCAAATTCCGGAGATTCTAGAAAGTAAAATATCGTTTAAACATCGATCTATTTTCAGTGGAACCAATTTATGAAAAAAATGAAAATTATAGTCAATGCATAGTAATAATCAAAAAGATAACAAAGATAAAAGAGAATTTAATTTTTTTTTCAAAGAAAATGCTATTCGAAAAGCTGGCACCACCAACAAGTGGGCAGAACTTAGTTAATAATTGCGCTATAGACTACAGTATTTCTATATACTAAAGACTATAGTAACGTAGTTATGGATGGAGCTTAAATCAGTTAGAATTAGTTAAATAATTGATTTTTAAAATTAAATCAACTTAAATATTTATCGAGATTTACTAAATTCGTTAATGGTAGAAAATAAATGTCTTAATTGTCCCGTACAGGTGAAAACCCCTGCCCAGTGTTCCCGGGTTGGCCGTTGACACTTAATTGTGTTCATCCGACCTTAGTAGAATATGCTGGGTATCCCAGGTACGCTGGTTTGCGAAGGTATGTACCATCTCACGAACTCTAAAGGCAGTGACTCAACCACTTTCGGCACAGAAAATTCTGAAATGCTTCAGTAGTGCATCTGTTGGGATCTGATGGTGCTGCCGTTGGTGGCAATCGCAGAGAAATATTTCTGGTGAAAGAAGTCTCTAGCAACCGGAGTGAACCTTCAAGGAAAGGTACTCCTTCACAGCATCATCACCATCATTCTCGTCATTATCATCATCATCTTCTTCATCAGCACCACCATCGTCATCATCATCATCATCATTACTATGGCAACACGGGACTTTTTACTTGGTCAACTGCTTGGCGCTTCTATTGTGTTCTTGCCTGTTCGAAAGGAAGCGGCAGACTACGTTGGAAACGAGGCAGCCTCAAGAGTCTGTCAGGAGAGAAAGGTCGCCACCCGGTCAAACAGGTAGTCTCCCTAAGAACTAACCATGTTTTAGAAAAAATTATTGTTAAAAACTTATTTTTGTATTCTTTATAACTCGTATAAATTTGAAATGTAAATCATTTCAAATTTTGAATACAAAAAACTACTTTTCCTATAGTCTTGAGCAGCATTGTATCTACTATTATCAATCAATCAATCAATCAATCACTAATAATGTGTATAGCGCCCTTCACTAAGTGAACAATAACTCTCATAAAGTAAAATATATTACATTTCAGATCCGTAATTTCGTTGGTTAGTAGTACTTCTGAGCCAGCAGTTTGTGGTCAGAGAAGCCTGTTTCAAAGTAATCAACCTGAAGATTCTTTCTCGAGGCAACAACGTCAAACATTGTCTATAGGTTTACTTTTTTAAGCACTTTTTAAGGGAGCGGGGATGGCTTAGTTGGTAGACGTCGGACTTGCAACTTAAAGGTTCCCTGTTCGAATCCTTGGAGGCAACCGTGAACTATTATATACCTAGTGTATATGATGCGGTGTTTGCGACGTATGCATTGAGAGATGTGTACGTCGTGTGGAGTGGCGTCTCGGCGCATAAGAACCATGGTTCTCAGAACCATTGTAACATGGCATGCGTCTGTCAGGCTGTGAACAATATAGAAAAAAAAATAAAACAAAGCTGTACACAGTGGTTTAGGGATAAAATAACGATTATTCTCGTAACAAAACAAGAGTATAAAAAAGGTTTTTATTGAAAAAATGGGGGGGGGGGACTCACATTAAGGCGGACCCTCTCACTACTAAAAAGTGGGAGCGTCCGGACTCCAGGATCGCCGTCCATGGAAAAACGCCCTGGTGAACAAAATCCTCAGCGGATAGCATCGCTGCTCTAATTTTTGAAATAAAAGACCTTGTGGATAAATGTCCCAACGAAAATTTTTCGGATAAATGTCCTGGTTGGATAAAAAATCCGTTGAGATTTTAAAAATAGATTTTTTATAATAATAGATAATGAACAATAAATGTAATAATAAAATTATTTAAATGTAAGAAAAATAAATTTATGTTTCAATTTATTTATTTTGATGAACTTGTATAAGAAAACGGACAATCAATTTAATAATAAAATAAATCATTTTTTCCAATTTTTATCTATAAATATTTGGCTCAATTTTGCCATGATCACTTGCATGCGTCGATTAGTAACAATTAAATTACTTGATAATAAAAAACAGAGTATGATACAAGTAGTTGTATAAGTCTCTAGTGAAATGACAATTAGACCTTGAGTGAAATATTTTCCAAAAACCGGATTACATTTTATTTTGAGCAAGTAAGAACAAGTATGCATTGGTCATTTCAAGTATTAGCAGGTCTTTAAGCTTGTTAGCGTTCCATTTACACAGGTTTTTGCATTGCCTATATTTTAATTAGAAATAAATGTTTTCTAACCAATAAAAAAATAATTTAACCTATATTAAATAACCTTTCTCCAAAACTTCATATCAAACTCAAAAATTGAACTATTTTTAAAAGCGACAATAGAAGATAAAACAGCACCATGATAAATGAAGCATTCAAGTTGATTATTTATGAGGAACAAATGAACTTTAAAGGAGGTTGGTGAGTAGTTTTCTGTTAATTTTATATGTCTTCTTGACGGGATTTCGTTTTTTCATCAAATGAATGGTTTCGAATTCAAAGGTGTTTATCTTCATCTGGCATTCTGACTCAAGTTAGAAGAAAATTGTTAGATTGAGCATGTGCATTTATGAACGGGCGTGGCATGACTAGAACTATCCTCATCTAGAGCCCACTTTCATCATCATCATCATCGAGTGGGTGCAGAAAAGAGATCAAGAGATCAGATAAAATGGTTAAATTGCAATATAATTTGTTTTTTATTTCACAAAATTAACATATAATATATATGAATAAAAGTTATTTTTTTGAAATAAAAAAATAAAAATTCTAGATTATTTTTAGCAACATTAACATAAAAAAAAGTAATAAGTTTAATAAATGTGACAAACATGTATAAAATTAAATACGAATAGGAAGCACTACAAATAAGTGTAATTGATTTTTAAAATATTTAATTTTTTTTACGCCACTTGAAATTTAAACTTTGGAATCTACCTTCTAATCAAAACATAAGATAAAATCGTCAAATTTTAATACAATTTGATTTTTTATTTTACACAAGTAACATATAAAATAGATTTGTTTCATTAAAATAGAACAAAATCATTTTTCTCGATTTTTTCGCCAAAAAAATAAACATTAAAAAAAAGTAATAAATTTATTAAATGTGACAAAAATGTATAAAAATAAAAACGAATAGAAAGCACTACAAATACGTGTAATTGATTTTTAAAATATTGCATTTTTTTCCTTTTTTTACGCCACTTGAAATGTAAACTTTGGAATCTACCTTCTAATCAAAACATAAGATAAAATCGTCAAATTTTAATATTATTTGTTTTTTATTTCACACAATTAACATATGTGTTAAATCGAGATAAATGATTTTTTTATTTTAATGAAACAAATTCTATTAAAATATTTTATATATAAAATATTTTATCGATTTTTTAGCAACATAAACATAAAAAAAGCGAAAAAAGTTAAGTTTAATAAATGTGAGAAAAATGTATAAAAATAAATACGAATAGGAAGCACTACAAATAAGTGTAATTCATCATATCATAAACTTGTTTTTTGCTAAAATTTGCAATTAATATGATACCTTCAATATAATTGTTATAATGAAACTCTTTAATTTGTTAAGTATTCAAAGAATCACCGTTAAACAATTTGATACTTGCAATTTAACTTGTATTATTAAATTTATTAAGTATTTAAAAGATCAAGTTATCACAGGAAACTTTCGAAACCGCAACAGCGCTTCCTCTGTCGCATTTCACATTTGTGACAAGTTGTGTGTGTGAGAATATAAGTCGTTTTGATTTTATTA